>VDFB02173019.1:0-16200 GCA_007258455.2 Sequoia sempervirens | reverse complement strand
TATTCAGATTATACATTTTCCATGATTATGAATGCAACTTGGGGACTTAGGTCCTTTACCCAAGGCTTGATCTTAATAAAACAACTGCCATGAACACATAAACATTTCCACATAAAATTGGGTCTCAATACACCACACACTTAAGGATAGACATCTTTGTTAAACCAACAAAAAGAGGGGGAAGGAGAGAGAAGAATTTATAGCTCTAACATAAGCACTATTGCAAACATGGTCTCATCATCATACAATCACTTTCACACAAGTGCATCGATCAAAAGAGGGTCTGCACAAACTCTATGAACTAACAACATGTTCATTCATTTTCCTATTACTATATTTCATAATTTCCACAAAATATAACATGCAAAAATAACTTCAAAACCACATAGGATCAATCAGGCAATCACTTTCACAATGAGGTAAAGCACAAGAAAACATGCATCAGATACTCGCATGGAGAAGGAAACAACAAAACTCCAAAAGAGAATCCACACCCAAGGAACACACTACAACCACCCTCAAGAACCACTCAAGGGTCTCAACCCGTTACACAACGGAAGAGCCAAGCAACAGGAAGGAAGCCAAACAAAACACACCTCTTTGTAGGCTTGCGAGCCTAACCCTCACAAAAGCATTCAACAAAAGACATGCAAGGGTGGAAGCAACAACAAACTGATTGTCATCCACCACACACAACACATCAAAATCACACACTACACAATCGTCCATAATGCATTCTTCCAATAGAAAGGATATCGGTGCATTGCGCACTACACCGAGGATCCTATCCTTTCCACTGGTTTCCTGCACCATTGGACCTATACCATCTCACAACAACTTCTAGGCAAACAAGAGAAATCAACCCAAAAGGAAAACAACACGAAAGAGAAAAACAACTAGGTCAATACAATGGGCTCATAGTACCCAGAGTATAAACCTACACCACTTACAACATAATGGGTCCAACATAATCCCAGAGTTCCCAGTGTTTAAACCTAGGCTCTGATACCATGTGTAATGCCCCGCCACGCAACCCTAGAGGAAGTTGCAATTCACCACTTAAACGTACCAATTTTTTTTTTGTTTAAGTATAAATAACATGAAGATAATACATATTGCCAACAACCTCTAAGGCCACGAGACAAAGATTACTTAAAAACCCAAACAACAACTAACATTAAAATAAACCGAAACATTAATCACTTAAGGAAATGAGACAACATACATTCCATTCAAGATAAATTACAACAAGTATATTTAATACCTCAAGATTCCAAATTAACATTTAAACAATAAGATTACAACACTCATTCCCTGAATGAGGCAATTCCAACCAAATGATTACATAATACAAACTGCACCTCGATAACAACTGAGGGGTAATAAAATACAATAAGAACTGAGAGAACAAGGCATGAGAAGAACTGATTCCCATGAGCTCTCCAACTGGAAATCATGAACGCATGAACATGAAGAAGAACCAACGGAAAGATGCACACCACCTGACCACGTGGAACCCAAAGGCCCCACTCCCTCCGTCCTAGGAGATAGTAACAAGGATTTCCTAGACAAGACCATCTACCTCTAGACACAAGCTAGCACACTGAACTGAAACAAGAACAAAAACCACATTACTTAACACAATGGTTACAATGCTTCCAGAGTACAAAATTGAGTACCATCACTGTACAAAATAAACCAACTGTACAACACCATACCGACTGGTGTCATAGGAGGAGTGTCATCGCAAAGGCTGCATGGGATCTCCTGGCAAGGCTTCCTAGGTCCCGGCCCCCCCTCTAGGGATATCCAGGAAACCTCAACCGACTCCCGGCCCCACATGCACACCAGAGCGGGATCGATTATCTCTCGTAAAGACGAGATAACGATCTTGCCATTCCAGGCCTTCCCGACTCATCTCAAGTCTCGTACAAGCCAATGAGCGAGGCTAAATTATCTTATTAATGTTCAAAGCTACTCTCTCCCTAGTAAGTTAATTTAATTTTCACTTAATTAACTGAATCTCACACGAGTTATCCTGGAACCACTTTGGGCCCGGCGCTCGTTTGAAAGCCACTCCCCTATCGACAACATGAAACTCAACCACATGCCAAGGGTAGACAATGCACTAACACTTATCACAAATAATCAAACACCTCAACAGGTAACACATCACTACGGATGTCCAAAACTGAAACCAAAGCGTGCACTACCCAAGGCTAACACAAGGTTGACTAACATAATGAAACCCACATAACAACTGGTAACTCGACTCAACCACGAATCACAAGGTCACACAACCCGTTCAAAGAACCAGGTAACCACTTAAGCTTAACTCACACAATATCCAAGATAGCCAAAGCAAAACATAAGAGACATAGCATCATCTCAAGAAAACACTGCTGGAAGACTTACATGATCAACAAGAAACGACTTAAAGTCAACACTCATATAATCACACGTATAACCACCCATACCAATAAATGAACCCATACCAGGAAGATTCACAAAACATTCACCCTCCTTCCACAACATCGAAGGCGAACAAATAAACACTGAAAATATTTCAGACAAATAGGAAAGCTAATGTTCGGATTTCCTAACTCCATTCAAACACAGATTTCATAACTTGCATTTATCCAGTCAATTGATCCCATTTCTATGCACGACATTGGAATATATAAAGAACAGATCATTTACTCTAAATTTCATAACCATATCCATAATCAAACACTTTAATGATGCAACTTTCTGGTTAAAATTAAATCAACTGTTCTCCCTAAGTTTCACTAACATATTCAAACTCAAGGTATTTTAATAAATAACCTTTAAATTAAATCACTTAATCCATTTTGCAACAAAGGACATTCAATCAACTAAAATTGATATTTCAAATAAGACGTTAGATTTTCCAAACTCCACTCTTGCCTCTAAAAGCATAACGATAATCATCTTAATATATTTGAATTATGACACCCCTTAACGCGTCTATTAAATAAAATACCATTGCGAAATCCATACAATTAAATATAAAAGCATGTTGACATGATTATTTACAAACAAATATTCAAAGTATGAATATACCTTCATGTACAAAGATACTCAATTTAGCCAACTATTATTTTAACAAATATAAAAAGAAGAATTCCATTAATTACAAAATATATCAAATAACTTATATAAATTTTAATTACTCATCTTTTAAAAAAACCATATGATTAACATATAAAATAAAATACATTTTAATTTATACAAAAATTTCATTTAATTTAATATATATTAAATATATTATATTTTATATAATATATAATATTAAACATTATAAATATTATATAAAATATAATATAAAATAATATTTATAAAATTTAAATTGAAATAAAAAGTAATTTTCGAATTTAGAAAAAGCATAGGTAAAAGGGCCGAAGCCCAGGGCACGCAGCCCCTGCCTCCCGCCGGGCGGTGGTGGCTGTGTGCAAAGCACACACCGCCACCTCCCTACGGGCGGCGGTGGCTGTGTGTTCACACACAGCTCGCCCCCCCCACGGGCGGCGACGGCTGTGTGTTCACACACAGCCCGCCCCCCTGTAGGCGGCGACTACTGTGTGCTCACACAACGGACGCCTCCTGCCGGGCGGCGGCCGCGGCGGCTGTGGGGTGGGGTTTGACCTCCCCCCCACCAAAAAGAATTTTTTTTATAATTTATTTCTGCATTTTCCAGAAACGAAAATCAATAAAATTTTATGGGGTTCTACCCACAATTTAAAATTTCTACAATAACAAATATACTTGTATATATATTTGTGGGTATCTCCATATATTGATATATATGGTTGTATTCACGAATATATATACTCAAATCTTGATTTCATATCCAAATTGTAAAAATAATCCAACCCAATTCAAAAAAATAGAACTTATTTCAAAACAAGAAAATGGGTTTTCAAAATCTAGTTTTAACATTGAGTTTTCTTGGATTTTCTTTCCATAACTTGGTATAAATTTCTTGTTTGGTTTCCATTCCAAATCTATCTACCATTTACCAATTTTAAGAGGTTTTCCATGAATTTCCATAGAATCTAACACTATATTTTCAATCATACAAAGTGAGCAAGAAGATGAAAGGAGAAATGATGGAACCTTGTGTTTCCTCCAAAATTGCAAGCTTTCACCATGGAGATTTTTCAAGCACTCTTTCAACTCCACCATCTTAGCCTCCTCCAAGCCTCTCCACCCAAAAAATTCAAAACCAAGAATCCATAGAGAGGTTGAAAGAAAACCCTAAATAAAAATATATCCTTTTTCCAAACTTTCCAAATTCAAATTCAAATTCAACTTCTAATTCCAATTCTAATTCTAATTAAATTCAAATACAAATGCAAACTCACTTTCAAATTCAAACTAAATTCAATTTCAAATTCATATTCAACTCTTCACAAATATCTTTCCCCAAAATAGTCAACTATTTCAGAAAATATCTTTTCTACCCCAAAGTCTTTGCATAAGAAAACATTTGAATTTTTAATAACTTTGAACAATTTTCTAATTCCAATTTGAATTCAATGTATTTTAGCATTTTATATTCAACAAAAGAATTAAATCTTTTACACTTTTAATTCAAAAGGGATAATTTAATTAATTCACACAATTAATTTAAATTATCAATAAAATAAATCTAATCCACTATTAGATTATTTTATTAATTTATTTAAATTAATTAATACAGTAAATAATTTCCTAGCATTACAACCAAGAGCATTTAATCAGCAGTTAAGCAACATAAGCCATTTTAACTTGAATTTAATTGAAGATCAAGGTGAAAAGAGCACATGAAACAACCAAACTCGACTACAACCCGATGACACTCGGTGACTAGGGTAACGACTTGACACAGAAAACCTAGCTACTATCTCCCAATTAGTTTTCGTTGGTCAATGGACACGCTCAAACCTGAAAACCAGGTGGAGTCGATGTCATATACCTCCAACCTGCAACAACGAGCATGTCGAACGTGCATATATACATAATATGATCAGACACACCGTGAAGAGGAAATCTCAGAATCGTAGGGCACTCGCAAGCGAGTGATACAATCCCGTCCCCTTCACCAATACAATCTCACTAACTGACGCATCTAACATCATTAACATGATCTACAGCATAGAACATCGTTAAATTAGATATCTTCTACGTTAATCCAGAACATGTCGTAAAGATGGCATCAGAATAAGATCACATCAAAATATAGTTTTACATCGTTTAATTATTGCAATCAGAAGTAACCAAGTTCCAAATTCCCATCATACATAACAAAGCACAAAATGGAGGGGTGTTACAGATATCATCAAATATGATGTTGTCATACTCCTACCACTAAGATTGGTGCCTGCAATATTTATGTTACAAATTTTACATTGTTAAAGTGTTGTCATGAAAGTAGCAGTTTGAAACTCCCTAAACCGAATTCGTTACTGACTTTCTTAAGGCTAAACATATACGTATTAATATCTGCAATATTAATTTTAATCTAACTTTATAATAACCATCCAATTTTAACACCACACTTACTATCACTTGCAACTGACATGGGGATTATTTCTCCATTTTAATCACAGTACCGACACAAGTATGAAATTGCAATTACTAATGTTTATAACGATGGCTGGAAGACAAGGTCTTTATTAATATTTATTAATACAATATCGGAGCACCCATCCATTGACTCGCCAACTGTAGTAATATATACTCATGGATGTAATCCTATCTATAACATCAGTTTATTAAAGAACCCATTGGCAATTAATACCCCAACTAAATCATTGAATTATCAGAAGAGTCACAGTGATGGCAAATCCAAGGATTGAAGCGATGGGTGGAGACAAAAATCTCATTAACCATTACCATTAATACAACAACTACTGGCCCCATTAATGCTGCTCACGGCTCTAGGATGGTGCCTAAGATGATGTTGCTAATTATTTTATTGCAACTTATTCACTGATATCCTTTCTTTAGTGCTATTATTAATAGCCATATTTGATTGATTTGACAGTGCCAAATATACTGGCATTTTCAAAGGCACCAGTGGTAACTGGCAGTAACTTGCTACTGGGGAAAACAACGAAGTCTAAAAGCTGATATTACTTGCACGCTTAAACTTTACTGACAATTCTCCAATTGGTTTATGTCATATCTACCGTTATTACTGCTTCTTGCAACACAATGATGATGGATGCTACTTTTGCTTAATCCATGATTTCAAATCCTCTATTTTAGTAAGTATTTTTGTTCAAGGCGAGTTGCAGCAACAAAGGCCCAGATACTTAAATAAGGATTTGAGACGTTGAGTATGATATGGGAAATCTTCGGACAGCGCATTTTATGAAGACAAGAGGTATTGCTTTTAATAACATTTACAGGCAGATGTGAGTGAGCACTCCAATGTAGGCTAAAAAGTGATACCAAGGTGTCACTTAAGAGAAGCCACCCATGCTCTGCCCCTTTCAGCATTAGATTTAGCAGTGGACGGTCTCGACATCCTTTGATATACAGGTATACATTCAAAATTAGCCAGTGATATAAGTTCATGTGTGTGGATTCCTGGCTTACACCAGTGCACATAGAGATATCAGTATAGGCACACAGAGGAGAATCCACAGAATATAAACACCCATTCTAATATTTCCCTTTAAGATTATGTACAAACATATACACAGTTAAGAATACATTTCTTATCAAGCTACTTGATAACTTTATAATTCATTTTCACATAGATTTACTTTTCTTCTGTAATGCATCTATAAACTTTCGAAGCAAGGTTTTCTTTTAGTCAACACTTTTGCATATAAAACATTCTTGGAAGGGAAATAAATAAATAAAATCATTCTCCCAAAGCTAGTTATAGCAGCTAAGTACCCATCACAGGGAAAAATGGTACGAGTGGTGTTCCCATGCAACAACACTTTCCTTCACATAGGGCAGAACATTCACGATAATAGTTCTTCCATCAAATATTTTTATACACTTTTGCATACTTTCAAAAATAGACGTATTCACAAGATACAATATAGCTGAACATTGAGGACCACATATCTTTCTCTCAAAACCTTTTTACACAGCTGCAAAGGTGATCTTTAAATCTGCAAGTTATAAATAAAACAAATTTTCTTATGGCCATTCGGGTGTGCTCACCTCCCAACCTTGGATTGGAAAACCAACCACCCCCCGAGCTAGGAGGTAACCAAGCTACCGGGTACACACAACAATAGAGTAAACAGCCATTTCAAACCACAATGCTCAAAACAAAATACTCCCAACCAAGATTCACACATTTACTTAGGGATTGTTTATAAATCCAAAGATGGGGATAGAGGTGGACATCACTTCCATATGGGGAGACCTATTAGCAAGTAGAAATAACCAACAACACAATCCTTCTTTTTCTCCAATCCACCCATTCAATAAAGCTCTTCATATCATACATCCTCCATACAACAATCTTCCCAAAACACCATACTATCATGAAACAATTTTGGGTACTCATACCCTTTTTGTGCCTCTCCTTCTCAAAGGAGGAACAATCTCCCCATAGAGGTTCCTACACATTCCTATCCCCCACAAGGATTCTCTTCCCACATTGGGTGAGTTTATCCTATACAACCCCAAACCAACACAAGGGAATGCAAAGACGCATAAATGGACAACAACCCATATAACTCATGTTCTCAAACTTCCATACAAAGAGGTAAAAGAAATGAAAAGAAAACATACATAAAGATAGAGTAAAACCTACCTCAAATCCAAGCCAACAATGAGAGAAGTTTGAAGATGAGCTCCAAATCCCTACTCCTTCAAGACCAAGCAAAATTTTCCTTTCTCCAAGCAATCCAAACACCAAGTCCCAAAGGAAGAACCCTTTCTTCTCCTTTCCAAAGGATTCAAATAGGAGTCAAGGGTTAGAAACCCTTGGAGGAGAGTGTGACACATGTCAACCTCCTATTCACTCCCATGGACACACCCCCCCACAAGTTTTCACACATGTGTGAGAACTCTTGGGGAAGTGAAAGGCCAAAGAGTGTTCAACACTCAACAAGGTTTTCAAATCTCATAAATGAGATTTTGGAGCCAACACTCCAATCCCATCCCCAAAATCCGTCACCCTTCTTGATGGCTAATTAAGAAGGGTCACAACTTGCAATTTTGACAAGTTATGGGTTTGATTTGACCCCTAACCCATAGGTGACTATCCTAGGGGTTAATTAAGGGCCAATTAACCCAATTTAAGGACTAATTAAACCTTTGAAAACCCTCAAAAGAGAAATTGAAATTTTAACATAATAAAATAATTCCAACATGCCCCAAAACCCTCAATAAAAGTTTGATTGACTTTAAAAACATAATCTCAAGATTCAACATTAAATCTTTTTAATCACAAATTAAAATACAACACAAGAGGCTATGGTCCATTCTTCATGGACCATAGTGGCTTCACTAGGCTGACACAATTGGGTACCCTTGGTTACCTCCAATCCCATTGGCCATGGGCATGTACCTGCACACTCAATGTCCACATGTCAAAATATCCAATGCATGATAATCAATAATTAAATCATAAATTCATATGCATATATTTAGCACAATCTAACTCTGAATCAATAAATTCAATATATATAATCATTCTTCCTCTAGCAATAACATATTTTATCAATTCATGTATAGTCATGGCATAATAAAGAAATCACATCATCACTAAATTAAATTTAGCATCCTATCAATTCCATCTCATTTTAAAACAATTGTCCATTTCAATCATGATAACCAAATCATATAAGCATATCAATAAAGGAAACATAATGTGCATATAATCATCATAGCATCATAAGCATAAAACAAGCATAACATCAAGTGTCAATGATCATCCAAAATAGTCCAAAACACATAGAGTATCATCATGATCGAATCAAAAGATAGCCAAATGGTGTATCAAATGGTAGGCCTCACAAGTAGTGGTTAACAATCTCTATTATAATGCTATGCAAGGACCCCTTACAAAACAAGATGACCAACTATACTCTAGGATGAAGGTGGCCATGTCATATCTTATATAGATGATTGTAATAGAAGTTGTGGTTTTAATCCAAACCATACAAAGGTCACAATATACCATTAATAAGATTAGGAGGTGGTAGGTTAATAAGATAATACAAATATTTAATCCTTCTAGCCCATTCTACCATCATACAATTCTGGTTGATTTAACAAATGGCCAAACACAAATAGGGCCAACAAATATTGGAGATGTGATTTTCCACTATAAGATTATTCATAAAAGAGAGGATGTTTGACAAGCTAACAAGTCCTTATCTATAACTTCAATCTAGATATATATCCAAAGAGTGAAAATGAATCCTCCCCAAACTAGTCATTTACCTAGATGAAAACGCTTATATAAACAATAAAAACTTGGTGAAAAGTAAACACAAGATCATATAATAAGACACATAATACCACCTTTAACATTAAATTCAAGGGAGACTAAACAAAAGGGTGAGGCATCAAATAAGGAATTTAAAGAGTGCTTGTGAATGTCTCTAATGATTAATGGCTAATCTTTTTTTTTTTCTAAGATAATATTTCAATTAGATATAGGCTTGCAATAGATGACTACCATTCACTAAAATATTTTGTTTTATTATTCTACATGTGCCCTCTAGGATCTATGGAGTGAAATATAAAATAAGATAGAACCTATACCATGATACTTTCATCCAATTATGCAACCATATTATGGTCTACAATAGTTTCCAATACCCTTCACTCACATGATAGTTCCCATATCAAGGTTCTCATATTAAGAGGTTGATATACGTTATCCTATCAACAAGGGCATGCATAACTCTTTTGAACAATAGAAATAATGCCCTAGTTATGAACAACTTTAAGCATTGCATAACTCTTTTGAACAAGAGAAGTAATACCCTAGTTATGAACAACTTTAAGCATGATCCAGGGATTTGTATTTAAAATATTTGACACTCTTATAGCAAGCAAATTATCATAGGAAAAAGTACACTTATTAATATAATTAGCAGTAATACTCTTAAATTTTGACTTCATCTTAAATACTTGAAATTTGCACACCATTTCCCAACTAAAACTCCACTTACCCCATCTTCACTATATAATAGACTCATAGCAACTTAATAAATTTTATTACTTGTTTTAATTACTAAGAAAATTTAGCAATTTTAAAACCTAACTACCAGGCAGTCGAAAAATTGTCATAACTGTAATACTCCCATGTTGATTTGGTTCATTAGATACTTTTGATACTTTTGATATTGTGGACATTCTGTGATATTCTGTGTGGTGGAGTTATATTTGATCCTGTGTGGTTTCTTGGTTAATTTGATTACTGCTCTTACATTATGTGTGTAGCAATTGATGATATATTATGCATAGGTGATCTGATTTATTCTGTGATGATAAGTTCTTAAATTTATAAGCATTAATGGTATTATGTTTACACTGACATGTTAGTATTTTAGGGTGGAAGGACGGAGTAGTATCACTCGCCTGCGAGTGCCCTATTACCCCGCTAATTCCTTTCACCATGTGTTTGGCAATGGAGATTATATGTTACTTGACATTTAATTGTTTGCAGGGATTGCAGGATTAAAAGTCTCGACTCCACCTGCTTCGGCAGGACAGGGGGAGCACAAATTAAGCCCAACGGGTACGATGTGGTTAAAAAGGAGTTGTAAGGAAGGGTTTCCCGACCCAAAGCTGTCATTCGTATGAGTTTATTTAGTCATAGGTTGATCCGATTTTGTCCTGTTATTTCGAGTTAGATGATTTAATTAATTTATTATTTTGGTGATGGTTAATTTAATTATTTTAGAATTAAAAATTATAAGTTAAGAAGTATTGAGGTTAGTCATATTTTAATTGAAAGTTAATTATCAATAAACATTTGTTTTAAATCAAATTAACTGGAAGTAATTTTTAAAACGAAAGGAATCGTTGTTAAAAAGTAAATTAATAAATAACTGTGACGTATTGGTGGTAATTAAAATGATTAATTAAAAACTGGTAAGTTGGTGGGAGTTGTGGAAAGAAGGAAATTAGTTATGTTTTAAACCTTCCGCGGAAACAGAAAAAAAAAGGAGAATGGGGTGGTTGTAAAAGAAAAGGGTTATTCTTTAAAAGAGGAAGAAAAATTAAGGAAAGGGGCTGGAAAATTTGATTTGGGAAAGAAAGTTGTAAGAAGGAGGGCCAGCGGGGAAAGCAGGAGAAAAGCGTCTGTGGGGTAATTCTTCTTCGGCCGTAGGACGCCAGGTTTCTCTTGAAATTTCTGACCTATTGCTATGCTTTTGTTCTAGTTGTCTATGCTGTTTGAATCTCTCGCTGCGATAAATTTTCATGTGTGGAAATTTGTGCCTGTAAGGATTTGCAAAATTAACATTTAAAATCAAGAAAAAGAAAATGTGATTTACAATTCTTTAATGCAACTTACTTGAGGAAATTTCTTTTGACCAAAATAAAAATTTGGATTCGGGGATTGTGAACCAGGGTAAAATGGGTACAAATCTTGTTTATTTAGTATTTGTGAATTCACTGTTATAAATATATATGGATTTTAGTAGATATAATTATTCTTTTTAAATTACTGGGAAGTAATTTTAGTTGCGAGAGTGGGTGGTCTTCGTTAAAACAAAGGGTGTTTTTACCATGTGTGTGATTGGCTGGATTTTAATACCGTGAATTTTATTGTTTTTTTTTATTGTTCGAAACTCATTGAATAAACATTCATATTTATAAAGATCGATATTTGGTCATATTTATAAAGATCGATATTAGAACATTAATGCAATGCTATTCACCTTATCTTTGCTGTAGTATGCGTTGCTGGAAAAGGGCGTGTCTAGAATTCGATAGGAAGTATGGCGTTGTTTCAGGTGTATTGGTTACAGTATTTGAAAGATGCACGAATTTTATGGTGTCAATTTTGTATGTTTGTGTTTATAGTTGGTTGGGATTGGAATGGCGACCAAGCTGTATCTTACCTCTTTTCTTCCTGGCTGGGCACCAAATTTACCTAACTTCTTTTGGCCACCGTGCCAAAGACGTCCGTCTATCCATCTTTTGGCAGGGAGTCACTGTGTAGGGCGTGGTTTTGTGTCCTTTCATTAGTATGAACTCTGTGGTCCTAGGGGCGTCCAATATTACCTTAGAGCATTGAAAACAGTAAATTGTTTACTTTGTTTGGGCCATAATGATCAGCGCCCATGATTCTAATTGATTTCTTTCTTGCTGTGCGAGTAAGGAGGGAGTGACTGGCGACAGCCATACCACGCCTGACCTCCAACTCTCTGCAGCGCGTGTGTTCCTCCGCCTTCATTTTGGACAGCGTGGTTGGGTGTCTTGGTTGGGCACGATATTCTTTGTTCCTCCTTGTATCCGCGTTCTGTGTTGATCCGTCCGTGTGTCCGCACTGTACTCACCGTGTGGCGTAGCTTTTTGTGGGTTTAATTCTGTATTGATTGCATAAGTTTCCTTGTCACGCCTCTGTTCCTTTTGATTTAATTACTTGTTATTTTGTTACCAGTCCGTAGTTTCATGTGCATTTATGAACATTTTGGAAGCTTTTCTTTTTCCGCATTTTTCTGTTATAAGAATTCTTTCACAGGTTCCATATCAGAATTCGAATGCTAGTTTTAATTTTGTTCGGTGTTAATAAATTAAATATAGGAAGTAATGGTATATTAGTGATGACAAGCATACATATATATATGTGTGTGTATTTTATTTATATGTGAATTTTAATATTCATTGAGTTAAATATTAATTAGTTGTAGTAGAATGGTAAGGTAGATTTATATTCTTATAAAAATTACTGTGCGTGATATTTTTAACTCATCTGTAATTTGTATAGTAGTGTTCTCATTTATTCCAGAGAATAAAATATAGGTAAATACGATCTTATCGAGGCATTTCATTCCTAAAATATGCGTAATATGTTGGTTCTCAGGACTTGAGTTCACCGTATGCCGGAGTTATTAATCTACGAGTTGGTTGATATATAATTAAAGTAGGTATGCAATTATAATTTAATAGATCTGTATATAAATGGATTATTTGTAATTTTATCATAAGAGTTAGGGAATTTCTTTATATATATATTGTTTCTTTAATTATATATATATATATATAATCATTGAGGTTAATTTTATTATTAATGTTAAAACTCTATATATATATGTCTATGTGTGTGTGTCAATTTATATATAAATCGTAACTTAATTGTAGGATAGATTTAATTTGATAGTTTAGTAAAAATAAAAAAATAAAAAATATATATATATATAGGTTGTAAATAGTTTTGTTCACTGAGAATTGAGCACTTCAAGGAGGAAAGTAATGGAGAATCATCACGTTGAATTTATGTTTAAATTAAATGGAAATTTGTTTGTGCATTGAACTATGATTTGATGTGAAACATTTCGTGTAACAAAAAGTGGTTGATTGTATTATTGTTTATGAATTCCTTTCGAGTAATACTATTTCATAAGTGATAGGAATTTTCTTTTATTGGGGAAAC
This sequence comes from Sequoia sempervirens, assembly GCA_007258455.2. NCBI lineage: Eukaryota > Viridiplantae > Streptophyta > Pinopsida > Cupressales > Cupressaceae > Sequoia > Sequoia sempervirens. The sequence continues at coordinate 2,603 of VDFB02173019.1, read as the reverse complement.
TTTAGAAGTGTTTTATTTTGGTTAGGAACTTAAGTGATTCCAGAGGTGGGTTAAGGTGGTTGTCTTTGATTTTTTGCCTTGAATTTAGACTTGAGATGTCTGTGGATGGTTATACGTTTGGATTATGCCAAATTGTGGAAATGCTTCCTTGCAGTTGGTGGGATGGTCATGCCTCACGTTTGATTGTCCTTGATGTAATTATTTTATCGTGTGCAATCCTTGTTGTTATTGTGCTGTGATTGAATGATTAGAGGGAGTGGCTCTGAGTGGGTGGTCGGCGCACAAAGGGGCGCCAGGATAGCCCTCGTCAGAGTGAATATAATAAGTGATAATTTAATAATTATCTAGGATCGGGTAGTAACACACTAAAAAGATAAGTATTGCCTCATCCGCCTTTGAGTGCTACCATAGACTAAAGGGGATTGAGAAGGCCGTGGTTGGCATGTTCGTTGCCTTGTCTTCTCAAAGGGTAACGGATCCGCATGAGCAACCCTATGGAGCGGCGCCTTGAGATAGGTAGCCTGGATAACCATAGATGGAGGCGGCTCCTAGCGCTCGAGTACCTGGATAATCCGTCAGTAGATGGAGGTGGCACCTTGCGATAGGGATGCCTGGAGAATCCATGTTAAGCCATGTGATGACACTCCCCTCTAACATTCATGTTTATGTTGTCTTTTGGAAATCCTCTGGAATCGGTCATTTGCTTCACTTTGCTGTTCGAATTTGAATGCTTTTATGTGTTGTGTAATTTTGTTTAGTTGATGGTGAGTTGTTGTTTTGTTGGTCTTGGTCGGGAACCTCTTCCTTTGCAACTCCTAGCACGGGGGTGGTCGGGTGGTTCGTGTATCGCACCCCGTTGGGATTCTCTTCTTTTTATGCAGGTTCATCTTTCGGTGTTGAGATGCTGTCTCAATGGATCCTTGTTCGTGGGTTCCAGATCTATGTATTTGTGTGATTCTTTTTATTGTTGTATCATTCCCACCTAGTTGGGATAGTCTTGTATAAATCTGCACATGGTGCTATTGTTATGTAATCTTATGATGATGTAATGTACTCTAAGTGTAACCTCAGTTTTGAGGAGAATTCATAATGATGTTGTAACTTTGGTTATTCTTTTATCATGTTTCTTATTTTGTTGTTACTGATGTAATTACTGTTATGGATGGATGAAATTTATGGATCATGTAATAGTTAGTTAATTATCCAAATTAAGTAACGACCTCGTGTTCCTCAAAGGATTAAGTTATGCAATTTGATTTATGATTACGTTATGTTAGTTACTATTCTATTTAAAAAAAAAAAAAAAATTGTTGCATTTTACTTAATTCCTTTGGGGTTGCGCGGCGGGGCGTTACAACTTGGTATCAGAGCCAAGGTTGCTAACGCTGGGTCCCTTGGATAGTGGGTGTCCATTAGGCAACCGTTGTGCTAGCTTTGATCTTACATACTATAACTGTGTGCAGGATCATGCCTCGAGCGAGGGGTCGTGGCCGTGGCCGTGGAAGAGGCCGAGGTGGTGGTCGAACAGGTAGTCATCATAGTCCATCCCCACCGAGTCTCCATGGTTCGGGACATGAGGAAAATTCAAATCCTCAAAGAAATCCTCCAGTTGGTGATCAGAATCAGGGGCAGCCTAGTTTGGATGGTCAGTTGCAACGTCTTCTAGGAGAACTCCTTGATCATTTGGGACCTAGGCCTCAGGAAGAATCTCGGATCGAAAGAGAGAGAGAAAGGTCCCCAAGGCACAGAGATGCTCCAGCAGATCAGGATGCAGTAATAGCAGGGCATATGAGGGATTTGTTGAGAGCTCACCCTCCTACCTTTGATGGCTCGGGAGGAGGCTTGGAAGTAGAAACCTGGTTGATAGATTTGGATCGTTGCTTCGCAATGCACCCATTCGGTAGCAATACCAAGGCTCGGTGTGCAATAATGCATTTGTGGGGTTTCGCCTCTACTTGGTGGAGGTTAGAAGAACAGAAGTTGCACCTGGATATCAGTGTGGTTACATGGGAATTGTTCTTGGACAGGTTCAGGGCTCGGTTTCTCTCTGATCACTGGAGGCAGCGCAGAGCCGATGAGTTCCATGATATTAAGCAGATGTCTATGTCTGTTGAACAGTATGAGGGGCGGTTCTATGAACTCAAGCAATATGCTAGGATTAATCATGATGAGGGGTTGCTTGTTCAGCATTTTGTTCGGGGTCTGAATGCACGTATCAGTGGTGGAGTAAGAGTCTTCGAACCAAAGACAATGGAGGTGGCAGTGGAAAAAGCTCGGTTGGTAGAGGAAAACTTGGCTATGGCTCTTGGAGGGCACGTTGGAGTTCAGATTGGCAGTGCTCCGGCACCAGGTACAGGTTCTAGAGGTGGGCAGTCTCAGTATGCAGGGTCTGCTAGGAACTTTCAGATGCCATCTAAGGGTGGTTCACACCAACAGTAGTCTCAACCCAAGCAAAATAAATCGCAGTCTCAGCAAAAGAACTGGGTTCAGGGCAAGAGGATTCGTAGTTGGCAGCGAGATAAACCTAATCGTTCTGTGCAGCCAGCACAAAGTGCACAGTCGGCACCATCGAGTAACTTCGGCCGATCAAATGTCTACCGCAG
>VDFB02173017.1:112713-134004 GCA_007258455.2 Sequoia sempervirens | reverse complement strand
TTTATATGATTTATGATGTATGATTTATGGATGCAAAAAGGCTAAATGCTTACAATGCACCTAAATATCAATAAAGACCATTATGAGAATGCAGATAGGTGATAGGCGGATGGAAGATTGCATTTGCCAAAAACAACCATTAATATCCTGAGAGGAAGAGGAACTAAGAGGAAAAGGAATGAGAGTACTTGCACAACCGAAATCATAAGCGGTGGTTATGATGGAAATGAAGGGTGCATGCAAAGTGGTAGAAATGTAGTGAAAATGAGATTTTGCCATCCTTGGAGCATTGATTTTTACTATAGCGTAGGGTACCAAGCACCTTGATATAGAAGACCAAGGCAAGCGAGTACTCTACACATGAAACAAACACAGCAAACAAAAAGGTTATCGCAACACCCCGAGGTCGCGATGACCCCGGTCGGGACTGGTGTTGTAATAACCACAAATACACAAAGTTGTCCCAGCGTAACACAAGATCCTGGAGATCTTGGTGGGTCGTACGAGGGATAACGTGAGAAGACAGCAGACAAAACAAAAGATCAAGGCATGCCCCCCATTTCGATAGGTCAAAGAACGCCCTGGTATGGTGGACCAAGGCGACCCTGACAAGTGATGGGAAGGAACCTAAAATGATAAACAAAATTCAAAAGCATCAAAAGATCATAATCAAGACAACAGGTCCTTTGCCATAAGATCAAGATGGTGGATGCGATTGGCAAGGTCTGTTAGGAAGGATTCATCTTGTTGAGACCAAAGATGGGTGCGAAAGAAGGATGATCCAATTGACGTGGGATGTTGTCGAGGGACAAGACCTTGTAACACAAGGGAATTTCATTTATCAAGAACCGGTTAGATGCGGGCATAACTTGATAACGAAGCACAAAAGACCGATATAACCTACAGACCTAGGGGCTCGAGGGCCGATCGTAGATTAGCCTTGCCTACGTGAAAGTGCAGAGGCCTCGTAGTTCCAGAAAAGACCATGGATAAAGTGAAAAGAAGACAAATGGTAACTGATGATGACAGACAAATGCCCCGGGGGTGAATCAAATGATCAACCTTGCCTATGTGACAGCGTAGGGGCAACGTAGTTCAACTGGAGTACGTGACGGGATGGGACCTAGGTGAAGACTGACGTGATGGATGATCCTTCCTGATGACACGAGCATGAAAGACGAAGCCCAGAGTGGGATACCGAAAAAGCTCAGGAATGGGGGATAGACTGGATGGGTCATCCAATGCTCAATCAATATTTACCAAGCAACCGGGGATGAGATGGGTGAGGACAATAGTGCGACTGAGGCATAACATAACTAGGATGTTAGGTAGATAATGATTAAGCCATCTATGGATGACGCCTGTTACCAGGTTTTCACCATCCATACTTATCCAAGGCGCCACTAAGAGGTGGTTTTCACTATAGGACAGATTTATTTCTCTTGACTATTTTTGGATTTTTGGATTTTTGGGTTTTTTTGATTTTTTTGGATTTTTGACCAGGTGGGGTAACCGAGTAGATTTAGGTGTAGAACTTCTTGAGATGCATGATGTTGATAGGCTTGTCAAGGGGTTCTCCTTCAAGAGTGGTCAACCTGTATGCCCCAGATCCATATTTAGTAGCTATGACATAGGGCCCCAACCAATTTGCCTCAAATTTTCCTTTCTTGTCTCGGTCTTGCTGAGTACGTTGGTTCTCCTTAAGGACAAGCTCACCCACCTGGAATTGGCGAGGACGAACCTTCTTGTTGTAGCTATGCTTGAGGCAATTCTGATATGCTTGCAGATGGTCGTAGGCCTTTATTCTTCATTCATCTAGTAACTCTAGCTGTGCCAACCACGCAACACAAGCATCCTCTTCGCTGATAAGGTTCTTTAGAGAGATTCTCAATGATGGAAGTTTAACCTCGATTGGCAAGACGGATTCAACACTAAAGAGTAGGGGGTGGCACCTGTCAGGGTGCGGATGGAGGTGTGATATGCCCAGAGGGCAGGATGAATATGGAGGTGCCAATCTCGTCCAGTGTTATTGACAACCTTTTTGAGAATACGGATGAGAGTTTTGTTGGTCGCTTCTGCCTGACAATTACCTTGGGGGTAATAAGGCATTGACCAATGGTCCTAGATATGGAATGTGTCATAGAGATGTTTCATGGCTTGGTTTTTGAATGGTTTGCTGTTGTCGGAAAGGATAGTGGACAGGATACCATATCTACAGAGAATATGGTAAAGAGTGAATTTGGAAATCTGAGTATCGGTGATGTGTGAAAGAGGAATTGCCTCCACCCACTTGGTAAAGTACTTAGTGGTGGTGATTATGAAGGTGTGGCCGTCGAATGATGGTGGGTGAATCTTGCCAATCAAGTCGAAACACCATTGAGAAAACGACCATGGTGCCAGGAGGGGCTGAAGATCTTGTGCTGGAACATGGATTAAATCTGCATGTTGCTGGCATGGAAGGCATTTCTTCACAAACTCGCAAGCATCGTGTTCCAACGTAGGCCAATAATATCCAGCTCGTAAGATCCTTTTGGCCAGAGCCATACCATTTGAATGTGCTCCACAAACACCGCCATGTACCTCTGTTAGTGTAGCATGGGCTTCGGTCTCATTCAGACATCTGAGGAGGATTCCATCATACCCATGACAATAAAGTGTATCACCGACGATGACGTATCGAGAAGAGCGATGAATGAAGGATTTGTGTTGGTTACGGGTAAGGTCTGGGGCTATAATGTTATCACGGAGGTAGGTATAGATATCTTGGTACCATGGGGAGGTGGGACCCACGATTTCGCACACCATGTCGGTCTCAGGGATATCATATGTTGGGATCAAAAGTTGTTCTACAAGAAACTCACACTCTGTTCGGTCCTTGGGCATGTCCAGGAGGGAGCCAATAGTGGCCATTGCATCGGCTGCTTTGTTCCGTACCCTAGGAATCTGTTCAAATTGTATAAAGGTGAAATTTTTCTTGAAATCATCCACCATGTGCTTGTAGGGTAACAACTTATCATCCTTGGTCAAGAACTCATCATTAACTTGCCTAATGACTAGCAAGGAATCACCAAAGACTTTCAACTGAGTTATGTGCCACTGTTTCACAATTTTGAGACCGGTGAGAAGAGCTTCATATTCGGCCATATTGTTGGTACATGGGAACGCTATCCTGAATGACTTGGGAATGTAGTCACCCTGAGGGGTGACTAATAAAATTCCTGCACCGATCCATTATGTGTATATGATCCATCAAAGTACAGTGTCCACGTGGGGGTTTCCTCAACTGAGAAGACTTCCTCATCAGGGAATTTCGTGATCAATGGGTGAGGGTTAACTAGAGGAGCTTCTGCTAACTGATCTTTGATTATCTGCCCTTTAATAGCCTTGCGGTCCACATATTCTATGTCAAATTCACTGAGGAGCATGACCCACTTAGCCATGCGACCAGTCAGAGTGGTTCTAGATAACAGATATTTCAATGGATCGATCTTGGCGATTAACTTTACTGGATGGCTAAGCATGTAATGTCAAAGTTTTTGTGTGCTAAAGACGAGTGCAAGGTAGGATTTTTCCATGGGGGAGTAGTTCAGCTCGTAGCCAACCAATGTCTGACTGATGTAGTAGATTTCCCTCTCTTTCAATGACTCATCATGTTGTGCCAACAATGCCCCTAGTGCAACTAAAGTGGCAGAGATGTAGAGCAAGAGGGGTTTGTCGGGAATAGGTGGCATCAATATTGGGGGATGGGCTAAATATTCCTTGATTTTGTTGAAGCCTATCTAACATTGTTGGTTCCATCGAAAAGTGGAATCTTTTTTCAAAAGATGAGTGAATGGCTGACACTTGTCCGCCAGCTGGGCTATGAACCAACGGATAGACTGCATCTTCCCCTGGAGGTTTCTTAACTGTTTAAGATTGCGTGGAGGTAGCATGTCCAGGATAGCTTTTACCTTGGCGGGATCAACCTCAATGCCCCTGCGAGAGACTATGAAACCCAACAACTTTCCTGAAGTGACCCCAAAGACACACTTTTTTGGGTTTAGCCGCAACTTGTAGTGCTCTAACCGCTCAAATATCTTTTTCAAGATGGCGGGATGTTCTGCTCATGTTCTAGATTTTCCTAATAGGTCATCGACATAGTCCTGCATGATGATGTGTATCAGGTTATGGAAGATGACTGTCATTGCCCTCTGATATGTTGCCCCTACATTTTTGAGACCGAAGGGCATAACATTGTAGCAGAAAGTGCCCCAAGGAGTTGTGAAGGCGGTTTTGTGTTGGTCCTCAGGTGCGATTCAGATCTGGTTATACCCGAAGAAGCCATCCACAAGGGATAACATCTCATGTCCTGCTATCAGGTCAACCAACATGTCAATGTTGGGTAAGGGGAAGTCATCTTTTGGGCAGGCTTTGTTGAGATCCTTGAAGTCTGTGCAGACCCGAATGTCACCATTTGGTTTAGCGACCGACACTATGTTGGAGATCCACTCGAAGTAGTCAATTGGTCTGATAAATCCTGCCTCGAGTAACTTCTCCAATTCCTTCTTGACTAACAACGCAACTTGTGGATCCATCTTGCAGAGTTTTTGCTTGACAGGCTTAGCGTCTGGGCGGATGTCTAGGTGATGAACCACTAAGGCGGGATCCAAGCCTGGCATGTCTAAGTATGACCAAGCAAAGTTAACAATTCCCTCTTGGAGTAGTTGCACGATTACTGGGTACTCTTGATCTGAGAGTGACTTGGCTACATAGGTGACCTTAGGATTTTCAGCAGTTCCCAAATTAACTTCTTGTGTCTCTTCGATTAGGATAGATGATCTAGCAGATAGCTGAGTTCCCATAAGGGGAAGATGAACATCTCCATCTTCTAGCGCCTCTTCGAGGTTTTCACCGTTAGATGCGTCCTTTATTTTTATTTTTTCCAGGTCAGGAAGTGCCTCAGGGAGGTTTTCACTAGATGACCACTTTTTAGTTTTCTTACTTTTATTTTTGCGACTAGAGTGTTCATCCTCCCCCAATCCCATGAGGTTGACATATGTATCCGCCGACATACTGACAGGTGTGCTAGTTCATAGGTCCCAGTTAATGAGCTCAGGACGACAAAGGGATAGGATAATAGTGTAGACGGATAGGCATTCGAACATGGAAGATAGGTCGGTGTGATCGACGTCATTGTACGCACGTATGATGGATTCTTCCTCGGGTATGTCTTCCAATGAATAGTTGTCCACAGCTAAACTATTCGAAGCATTAGACGATGTTTCGGGGCCTTTCTGCTTTCTGTCATACCCAATGCCCACTTTTTTTGGTAGCGGGGACGTATCAATGGGTTGCAACCGCCCCTGTTCTTGCTTCCCTAAGCCTCTGCCTTGATAGTTATGTTTTTCCATGAACTTTGTCAGCTAGGGGTACTTTTCTTGGAAGTATTCCTTGAGAGGAGTTTCCGGCTGAGGCTCTTCTCGGTAAACCCATTGGCTTATGTCTTCTTCTGGTGCATCTGTCTTGATACTTGGTGATACGAAAGTGGTGGTAGGGATGTTTTTGCCATGGAAGGTGACAGTCTTGTCCTCCTTTGGGGTAGCATGGGAAGGTTGACCATACTCATGTGGCGATGGTGGCATGGTCTCTATATTAAGAGCAATATGCATTTCGTACTCGCCACACCCTTTGTCAATGATCTGGACTTTTATGACTGTAGGATCAGTAGAGGATGGAGTGGTTATTATGGTGGATGATGGATTAATGGGTGATGACTGAGATGCCCCCATTTCAACCTAAGGACAATAATGTAAATGGGGAAATGATGCCTCTAGAGCGCGGCAATATTCAAATGGTTGGGGGTCAGCATAGATGGTGACCTCTTGTCCATTGACTGGGAATTTGAGGCACTGATGGTAGGTGGAGGGCACGGCTTGCATAGTGTGGAGCCATGGACGGCCGAGAAGAAGATTATATGGTAAGTCCAGATCAAGGACATGGCAGGTGATGTACTGAACTACCGGTCCCACTTGGACAGGAAGATTGATGATCCCTTCTAAATTCCTTTCTGCATTATCATAAGCCTTGATTGTAATAATCTGGTTGCTTAAGTCCGCTTGGGTATACCCCACCTGTTTTATGAATTTTAGAGTGCACAAGTTGAGGGCAAAGCCATTATCTACCAAGACTCTTTTTATTTTATGCCGGGCAACCATGACTTCAATATGTAAGGGGCGATTGTGATTGGAATCAATGTTGGGCATATCATTTTGGCTGAAATGTAGTTGGTGAGATGAAGCCAGGTGCCCTACCAAGGCTTGGAACTATGTAGGATCCATATTATTAGGCACATGGATTTCCTTTAGAGCTCTATTGAGGATTTCTTGGTACACGGGGGAAGAATTGAGTAAATCCAAGATGGAGATATGTGCAGGGGTCTTTCCTAGGTGATCAAGGATATTGTACTGGGCTGTTATAGGAGTTGGTTGAGTGGGTGTGGTGGCTGTTGGAATGGTGATGCGGGCTCATCATGTGGTAATAGCACATTGAGGGTCTTTAGCTTTGACATGTATCATGGATACAAGAGGTTCTACCTACTCAATGTAATGAATAACACCCTCGTAATTGAGGGGTACATTCTTATAGCTCATGTTATTTGTGCTGTTATTTTGAGGATTACTGTTGGACGTACTCGAGCCTTGGTTATGGTTTGGGAAGGCATTTTGATAGATCTACAATTGAGCATTGGATGATGGAGTTTGACTAGGGTCAACCGTGATGTCACCTCGATCTATGAGATCCTGTACATAGTTTTTCAGACCTTGACACTTATTCAAAGAGTGTCCTTTGATTTTATGGAACTCACAATATTCATTTTCCCTAAACCATGCGGGCTTAGGTTTGGATTCATCAAGCGGTTTGGTGACAGGGTACGTGATCAGATAGCTGATCTGCAATAACTTGTTGAAGATGACACTCAAGGGTTCTCCTAGCTGAGCATACTGGCGTTTGGTGTTCCCTTGGTTATTTTGATTGGACTGTTGGGGAGGACAGGGTGTCCCTTGTGGTATAGATATGGCATTAGGTATGGATTGTTGTTGTTTCTGGGATGTGTTGGCCACGTGGACATGTTTAGTGTCAGTGACACCATCATTCACTGCATTTTTGTTCTTGTTCTAGAAACGTGGCTTGTCATTGAATGTCCTTTCCCTATCCTGATTATATATTTTGATGTGCCCCTTGGCAACAAGGGCGCACTCAAGGATGGGTCCCTTCTCTACTACCTCTGCGAAAGTGGTGACACAATGTAATCAGAAGTTATGAGCCATGTCAGGATGAGAGTTCTCCACGAAGAGGGTGACCATGTCCTTTTCTTTCAAAGGGGTTTTCATTCAGCTTGCTAGGGCATGCCACCTCTGGAGGTAACTAGTAAAGGTTTCCCCTTCACGTTGTTTCTCTTTGAGGAGATCCAAGGTATCGATATCCTTCTCCAAATTGAAGGAGAAGTAGGAGATAAACTTTTCTGACAAGTCTGCGAAGGATTTGATATATCCCTTTTCGAGAGTCATGAACCACCCTAGGGCATTGCTTGCCAGACTCCGGGGGAACAGACGCAAGAGATAGTTGTCATTGTGGATAACTTCTTGACACTGGGAGTAAAACTCTTGTAAGTGGGCCTTAGGATCTTTGTTCCCCTTATATTTGTCAAACTTTGGCATCTCAAAATGTTTGGGGAAGGGAATCAATGAGATGGAGGGATCATACGGATATGGGCATATATCTTCAAACTTGAACGATTGTTTGTTGGTCCCTGCCTGGAGATCCTTCAGTGCGGCTTTGATTTCTAGTATGTCTGCATTGGCCGATGTGTTGGACGGATATTGATGGTAGGATGATTATGGATTCTGAGACGATGTTTGGAGATGGGCATATGGATGAGGAGATGACATCCCCTGGTGATACGCCAAGGGGCCTTGTTGATAAAGAGGTTGCTATTGCGAGGTGGGATATGGATTGGTTAGGTAGTTGTGGGTGGCATACTGTTGGGAAGTAGGGAGAGGTTGTTGTTGATTAGTTTGTGGATATTGGGGGAGTTGATATGACTATTGCGATGCCACATAGGAGGGTTGTTGTTGATATTGTTGCTGGTTATAATAGTTGTAATGATGGGGTGGTTGTTGATGCACAACTAGCGGCTGTGGTGGGTGAGATGGGATGTTTTGTGGTGGTTGCACTTGCGGGCATAAAATGGATGCAAGGAATGGAGATATGGTCGAGGCTGAAGGCCAAGGTTGATTTCCTTGCAATTGATGTTGTGATGGTTGTGTTGAAAATAGGGGATTGACCAATGGTTGTTGTTGAGGTGGAGGTGCGACTGAGATGTTGCGCGAGGGAGGTTGTTGAATGCTAGTGGGAGTGTAGGCTTGGGGAGGTTGTTGGGACACGAATGACGATGGAGGAGGGATGTTGGATTGGGATGGTTGTTGAGGTATGAATGACGATGGAGGAGGGATGTTAGATTGGGGCGGTTGTTGAGGTATGAATGATGATGGTGGAGGATTGGTAGCCCCAGGAGGTGGGGGCAAGGCGGCGAAAGGGTTGCCCCCAGTGTTGACAGGAGGTGAGTTTGAGGGGAGTGGTGCTGGTAACATTAATGGTTGCGGTTGTGGGACATTTTGCGGCATGCCATAAGCAAAAAGATTATTGGGATCGATGGTTTGGGGTGTTCCTGTGACCGAGATGGCGGGATGTGTGGGATTGCCAATGGGATACAGGACGGCGTTGCCAAATTCAGGTTGATGCCAACCTTCTGCGGAAGGAACGTTGGGGACATACGAGCTACTGAGGATGTCATGTGAACGTTGGGGCACATTGGTTGTAGAGATGCCATACTTGGATACGTTGACACCTGACGGCAGTTTGACACCTTTGTCAATCAAGTGAGCCAAGATTTGGTCACCATGTCTTTCGAGAAGACGTTCTATCATTTGGGCATTAATAGGGTTGCTGAAGTGTTCCTCAAATGTGAGCTCAGGTTGATCAGCCATGTTTTCTTCCCTAGGTGGTGATGTGTTTTGACCATCCACATTGGATTGTGATGAGGTATCATTGTGGGGATCGTGAGGGATGTTCATTGTGTTATTGGGATCTTGAGGATTGTTTGATTAGGCATTCAGGGCTTGTTGGTCAGCCATTTTCTTTACCTGTGATCGGGTCTGAATGGGCATGCAAGATGATGAGAGGGATCAAGATGTTAGAAAGACATTGATGATAAAAAATTGATTTGATTTGATGGGAGATTGATTGATGACGATCGGTTGGACCAATGTGGATTGATTTGATGACACTGGATTAGTCCAGGTTTTGGATTTTGATTCGGATAGATTTGATGATGTGGGGGTTGGAATGATCTGATGATTAGGATTGATGTGATGATAAAGATGATGAAGACCGAGATCCACAACCGAGTTTAAGAAGGATCCTTGGTAACACTAGGTATTGATTGAAAGGTGGAGGTATGATAACGACACCGAATTCGACTTGAGATAGAAGCGGATTGATTGGATCGAAAAGGATAACTGACTTAAATGGATAGCAATCCTAAGCCAGTTACGATGATTATGATTAGGGATGAATACCTAGGTCAATGTGGATGACAACTCCAACGAGGTTTATAAGGGATAACAGAGATCGGAGGTGAAAGCGGGTTCAGGATGGATGGGGAGTGTCTCAAGATAGATGAATGGCTCTCGAAACAAGCAAAAGATTGTTCAAGATAAATGACTCTCAGAACAAAGGGATGGAGGCCTGGAACGAACATTCAGATGTTTGTTTTGGATGCTAAATGGTCGTATCGATGTTCAAAATAGAGGGATAATGAATGCCAAGTGATGATATAGGCTAGTCAAAGGACAGGTCTGCCACATCACAAGGATAGGTCCGCCACTGCACAGGGATAGGTCCACCACAGTAGAGGGACAGGTCCGCCATTGTACTAAGACAGGTCCGCCACAGCACAAGGACAGGTCCGCCGCAGGGTTAGGACAGGTCCGCCACTGCACAAGGACAGGTCCGCCACTGCATAAGGACAGGTCTGCCATAGGGTTAGGACAGGTCCGCCATAGCACAGGAACAAGTCCGCCAAGGGATAAGGACAAGTCCACCATAGGATAAGTTTAAGTTGGATGTTTTGGATGGATGGGTAAGGCAAAGGACCCAAAAATATAGCAATCATAAAAAGAGTTGGCCAAACTAATAATCACTGGTTTTTGCACAAGAAAGACAATTCAAACAACACAACCCTAATATTAGTAAAAATGGGTATGGTCAACAAAGTCTTCTATTCTAGGATGCACATGGTTGCTAAGGAGTCCTCGATATACACCTGGTACGTGAGGCCCAAACCGTGAACACCATCCCGTTACAAGCATGAGTCAGGAACCTTAGTGAGATACTAAAGGCTCGGACCAACTCTTCACGTCATCCTGACACTTCACCAATTACAACGTGGTTGGATTGAGGTACAACTTTCTTTCTCCCCCCCTTTATATACCCCGCTGGTACACGTGGTTGGAATCGTCCCTTGGGGTGATGAAATCCCCAAGCAGGTCCCACTAAGAAAGTGAAAAAGGGTGACTCAAAAGGACTTGGAAAGCTACGATTTCTCGTCACCCAGGATCACCAAATGGTGCAAGGGGATTGGATACATTAGATAGCCTTCCCTAACACGCCAAACAAGGTTTATTGACCCCCTTTAATTAAACTATGTGCCTATTTTACCAAAAGACAATCGAAAAAAACTTGGAATTTTTACCTTTTGGAGGACAGGTCCACCACAGAAGGACAGGTCCACCACCGGAGGACAAATCTGCCACCCTGTCAGGACAGGTCCGCCACTATAGGACAAATCTGCCACAGCAGGACAAATCCGCCACCCTGTCAGGATAGGTCCGCCACTGCAGGACAAATCCGCCACCCTATTAGGACAGGTCCGCCACTGCAAGACAAATCCGCCACAGCAGGAAAAATCCGCCACTCTAGTAGGACAGGTCCGCCACCACTGGACAAATCCGCCACTATATTAGGACAGGTCCGCCACTCTGCAACCTGGACCTTGAAAGATACAAAAAATAGCAAACGTGAAAGAAATAGACCCGTTTGTGGGTCCCACCGGGCGTGCCAGAAATGTGATAGGTCGAATGTGAGCATTAGAAAACAAGCAACAAGTAAAAGAGTGCAAACAAACAACTAAAACAACCTACACCTCAAGATTAGCCTAAGTTGAAAACAAAACAAGATAAAAAGCAACAAATGGAACCTTATACCTTGTCTCGAATTGATCCTTTGGTTGGCCCTTCAATCTTTGATGTGTATGCTCCTTGGATGGCAAGTGGATGCAAGCTAAGTGATGTTGTGAGGATGAGTGCAAGTGGATGAGAACAAGAAAAATGGCTAAGTATAAGTTGAGAAACAAAACTGCAAGAGTTTGGCTAGCACAAATGATCTCCCCAAAATGAGAGAAAAGAGGGGGTATTTATAGGATTTTTGAGAATTCCTAGGGGAAATGGAGGGTCAAGATTGGGCCACCAAATATCAAGATGTAGGGCTAAGGTGAGTTGATAACTCACAAGCCCCCACATCTTGACATGTGGCATGTGAGATAGCCCTAAAAGATGAAGTGGACATTAGGTGGAAGGAGAAGGACATGACATGGAGGGGGGTACAAAGTACCTTGGGATTGGACAAGATCTCCTCATAAAGGAGGTCCTTGTCCCCATGTGGGTGAGAAGACATGTGAGGAATTAAAAATTCCTCAAATATTCTCATGGGGAGATGGGAAAGAATAAAGAATAGAAGTGAAGGACATGTGGGGAGAAGTGAAGGAATTAAAAATTCCTTTTGGGTGCCTTGGGGGATTAAATGTGAATTAAAAATTCACATAGGGAAGTGGAGTGCCTTGTCCTAAAGGAGAAAGCCTTTAATAAGGTTGACTCAAGGACACATGCCATAAATAGGATGAGGATTAGGTTAGGCTAATCAAATGATTAAGGTTGTGCAAGTACCCAGTTAGATGGACTAATGACTCATTAGAAGCAAGTGGGAAGTTATGGAGGATGTGACCTTAATGATGATTAAGGGTGTGCACATGCTAACCCTAGTTAATTAGCAGAAGATGAAGTGATTAAGATGGGTTAGGGGACCAACTTGCAAAAGTTGGAGGATGTGACCATGAGAGAGAAAAGAGGAATTAAAAATGAATTTTAATTCAAAAGGGGAATATGACTAGATTAAATAAAAGGGTATATTTATTTAATTTAGAGGAGGAAGAGGGGTAAAGTATTAAATTAAATACTTTAGGACCCTTATGCAAGATGCAGGGTATTAATTAAACAAATGGTTTAATTAATATTGCCAGAGGGGATGAGAAACCGGATGAATAGGGAGACGCGTTTGATCATATGGAAGTGATAAAATTAGACGTCTACAGTTGTAATAAGTTTATAATATGTAAATGGTCTAATCTCTACTAATCACTCTATTTGAAAAGACAAGTAGCCTTCATAGAGATCAAATAAAATTGAAACAATACATCCATAAATTAAAATAATGACTAGCCAAAGATGAGTCAGATCAACCTTCATCACCTATTCATAGAGTTTACTATTTCACTTATATCTGACCAATAGAGAATTGAGATACTCATCACAACTATTCATTACAATTTCTAAATCCTAATAGCATGCTATTGTGTCTTACTTGTGGCTAATAAATCTTACATGGCTGAGACAACTATCTGAGCTTAGAACAAATTTTTCACCACTTTAAGGGCTATTAAGGCTTAGATCTATGAAATTAAATGAATGCTCATGCATTTTAAAAAAATTGTAAGTTTGTTATGTATTGCTCTTAGCACATGCATATAACTCTATTCTTTAAGGAAAACCATAACAGTAAGCCTAAAGACAAGAATAGATATGAAGAAATCTAGAAGCTTGAAGACAAAATTTAAGACATCATCTAAATACCTACTTAATTTAATAAAATGCATGAAAAGAAAAGAGAATTTAAAATGTGAAACTCTTTCAATAGACCCTATCCCATTGCATAATAATCTAGGAATGTAAATATACTCAAGTGGATGTATTTTCAAGGCTTAAGGCCTCCTCTCCTCCTCCACCTCTACAACTTGGCTAACCTCCTCTCATCATCTGATTTGTACCCCAGGGCCCACACAATTAGCTGCACTATCATAATCCACCCCAGTCTCCCCTCTTCCAACCATGCTGACTATCGCACTATATTCCTTACATCTGTTGGCCCTCCTCTCCAGGGGTATTGTGTCAGTGGGACAATGTCCCACATTTGTCATGCATAATCTATTGTAATCGGCTCTCCCCATAATGTTGTTGACTCCCTAGTGATCCTTTGGAACCTCTAGGGTCCCATAGGAATATCCTGTTGAATCCCAAACTACCTGGTGACCCTATCCAGTATGTGCAACTCCACAATGAATGGATCCCATCCAATCAGATAACAAATTGAGAAGAAATAACCCCTATGCCTCTTGTCATCATCCCTCCACCCATGGAATTTTTGTTCCATGTACAATCTCCATGTAATATCCTCTAATCTCAAACTATCCAACCTTCGCCACCATCCCTCGAAATCCCCCACTAACTAGTAGTGAAACCTGAATCTGTACTTTGTCTCCCACCAATATGTAATGAGTAGTGTCTTGTCCCCCACTCCAACAACCAAAATATTTGGCCTCACCACACTAATATGCTACCACGCCCACACCTGCAGTAGAGTCACATGGGTGACACTCAATGCTTGTCTGTAGTTGATCTGTATAGGATCTAGACTAGATTGCAGTATTTAAATGCTTAACTTTTACAATGCTTTACAATGATTATTTCAAGTTAATTAAAATGAAATTAACTTAAGGAAATAACATAAAGAACGTAATCAAGGTGATTATAACGGAATGAAAAGAAATGAGAGACAGAAAGAGAGAGAAGAAGAGAAGTGCAAACAGTGTTTGATTTCGGAGTTCGTCACAAATGTGACTACGTCTCCGGGTCCACTCCAATAGGGTGTGACCGATCCGATTAATCTCCAAATCAATTACAAAAGCACCTTCATCATTCTCCAAGCACTTCGGCAGCGTAACGACGCTCTGATAGGCGAGAATGATCTGAAAGAATCTCCACAAGATCTCTCCTTTGACGTCTCAGCATTAGGACTTCATCACCTGAAAAGAAAACTTGATACCATCCTCACCTCAAGCCCCCTTTTTATACAAATAATTTTCTCAATTTGGTTACTAACCAATTGATTTGAGAATATTCACCTTATCTCTCCAAATACATAAGTATCTTCAAAAATCTTCCCTTATTTACATAAAAATCATTAAAAATCTCCCAATAAAACAACTAAATCTCCCCTATTTTACATAATAATCTTTTAAAATAACCCCCCTATAAATTTAAGCCCTTAATTACTCATTCTCGGGCTTTACAGTTTGAGGTGGTTTTGATTTAATCCTTTAAAAGGATTATTGTTGTTTTATCTTTTTAGAGTAGGGGAGTTTGTTTAAATTTGATAGGCATTCGGTTTCCAAAACTTAACAAAATGATCCGTTGCCATAAAATATTCCAAAGACTTCGCATGGTCTATCGGTGGTTAGAACTTTTACACCCCGCGAGGTCGGGGGTTCCAACCTCCACCATTCGTTTTTTTAAAACCAAATTCTAACCGAATCACAACAAAACGAACCCAAATCTGTAAATAGGTAGGCGCCGGTAGTATGGTGGAACGGTTTGGCGGAATATTAGCAGGCGAGTGGTTGGCAGTTCAACTCCCGTGCCGGCCGACTTAAACCTTTTATGCCCAATGCAACGAACGCCGAAGACAGCGGAGCAATCGACAGGAGAATGATAGAACACATGGCGCAACAAGAAATTGCCACGCGGCAACACCTTAATGGCTGACTATGCCACGTCACTGCAACCCATTAGATGACTCGGATGCCACGTGCCAGGAGGTAATTCACAGAACCCGTCCACGTCACTTGCTGACTAGGTAGCCAGCTGTCCTGCCACATAATCCTATATGCTGACTGGATGATGACTAAGGCCGCCACTCGGATGCTGACGGGATGATGACTGTGTTGATGACGTGGTCACGGTTGCCGCGTGTCAACCACGGCGGCTCCGATACAATCGCGACATAGATGCCGATGGCGATTTTGGTTAGTTCATTTCAGATTTATGCGGACGTGGCGTCATGCTTATGCAGTTGGCGTCATCATTCACTTCGTCCTGAAGTCAACCGGGGAGCTGACCCATTAACTCGGCGTGCGTTAGCCGGTTGTGAAAGCGAGTTTACGTGGAAGCTTGCGACGAGCTCTTCGATGACGCCGGTTTCATTGTTTTGACAGCACGCCATTTTTAAGCTATACGCGTACCCTCGATCCCTAGTTGGCCAGAAGTTTGACCGACCACTTAACTTCATTCATAAGCAGAGACTCGCTTTACTCGGATTCGAGTTGCGTTGGAATCAGGACGCTGAGCTCTTTTTGATGGTGCAGATTCTGGAGAAAAATGAGACACTTCAATTTCCACTGAAAAATGTCCACCGGATCAGGCCTCCCCACTGAAGACCTTTTGGACCTCCAAAAGTGGCATTTACTCTGACAATATGTGAGGACTTGGCCTCCCCACTTGTCCTGTATCCTCTGTACATCTGAATACCTGGCTCACAAGCACAATAAAGACTGCAACAATGTTGTTGAACATAAACATTATGTTATCACTTCCATTAATATCTACATCCAATGTCGTAGCCACTAACCAACAAAAATTGACTAGCATCAAGCTAAACATCAATGCAGAAATGAAAGAAATTAAGTCAACAACAATTCGATCCTTCACAACAGGAACATTATTACCCAAGGATCCATCAATGCTTTCAAGCATCATTTTCTCATGCTGTACTGCAAGTGCATCCTGCAACTTCTGACCCTAGTTAGCTACTCCAAGTTCAAGTTTAGAATCACCTGTACTGACAGACATAAGAGTTAATTCTTTACTTGCATTAATTACCCTCTTTAACTGTCCTGTGTTTGCAAAAGATTGATCAGTCTTAATCCTGTGAGAATGTACAATGTACTGAATGCCATCCTTAAACAAATGATAATGATTTTGTTGCCTGTAGAATATAGCTTTTCTGTCATAAAGATAAGGGCTACCAAGCACTATCCCACAGATATCCAGTGGAACTACATCAAACTGAACTTCATCCACAAATTTACTAGTGATTGTGAACCTTAAGGTGCATTGTTTTGTTACTTGCAACTTGTCATTTTCACAAATCCAACCTAGTGGATAAGGTTTCTTATGTGGTGTAGTTCTTAATCCCAAGTTATTTACAACACTTTCTGAAATCAGATTAACTTGTGAACCACTATCTATGAGTGCATTGATTTTGCTGTTCTTAGCCATAACCCTTAAATGAAACAACTCATTCCTTTTTGCATCTTCAGAGAAATCATTAACTGTAGAAGAAGAAGCACAACTTGCAACAGAAACACCAAAAATAGGAGCTTTACCTTTTAGACCCATCGTTGTTATCTTAGTCTCATCATCTGAATCTGAACCAAGATCCATAACAACATTCATGGATTTATCCTTACCCTTCCGTTTCTGATTACGTCTTTGAGCCCACTTAGGCCTCAATTCGGGATGTAACTTCCAGCAGTGATTTTCATCATGACCTTCCTTGTCACAATGAGTGCAAGAAAGTTTCTCATCCTTCTTGACTGTAGCTGCCTTCTTTCCTTTCCCTGTCTCAGCATTCTTAGAAGATTTCTTTACATCATTATCAATAAAAGATCCTTTACCCCTTGACTCTAAGTGTGTTGCTTGAACAGACACTTCATCTAAGTTACAAGGGTTCAAAACCAGGATAGAATGCCTAAGGTAGGAATGTAGACCTCCTATGTACTTTAACAACGTGTCTTGGGTATACAAAGGAACATTCAAAGCAATAGCCCTTTTCCTGAATTCATGGGTGTACTCTTGGACAGTTTGACCTTTCCCTTGCCTAAACATTTGCCAATCCATCATTAACTGCTGCATATGTCCTAAGGGATAAAACTGCTTCTTAAGAGCATTAATAAACTCTGCCCAAGTTAAACTGACTCTACCATGTTGTGAAACTTCTGCCTTAGACCTACTCTCCCACCAGGTTAAGGCTGTACCACCTAAACGAAGAGTAGCTAATTGGATCCTATCAACATCATCTATTAGATTCTGGACTCTACAATAGACCTCTATTTGTTGTATCCAGTCATCCAATTTTTCAGCATTAAGTTCTCCACAATATTTAGGCAAATCAAATTTTACATCCAGTTTTATTTTAGGCTTATACCCACTCTTGAAAGGATTAGAAGAAATAGAATGAGGAGAAGATGGAGAAGAAGGAGAAGGAGAAGAGGGAGGAGAAGAAGAAAAGGGATGATTTGGTTGCTTGCCACCATCTTCATGATGTTTCCCTTTCATGTCTTTGCGATCTTCTTGCTTCGACGAACCTTCTTCACGTGCCTTCCGTTCTTGTCTCTCCTGAAAAAGAATATCCACCTTTGCCTTCATCTCGAGGAATGCCCTTCGAAACTCCTGCTCACTAATCTCTTCAGGAACCTCCATTCCAGAAACTAACATCTTCGACAATGTTTTACGCTTCCCGATCTCAGGATCAAAGTCTTCGAGCTTGCCTTCGCCTTTCTGAATCCTGGATCTCGTTAGCATTCAAAAACAAATAACTGCAATAATAGTCAACCTAAAGCTCTGATACCAACTTGATCTGTATAGGATCTAGACTAGATTGCAGTATTTAAATGCTTAACTTTTACAATGCTTTACAATGATTATTTCAAGTTAATTAAAATGAAATTAACTTAAGGAAATAACATAAAGAACGTAATCAAGGTGATTATAACGGAATGAAAAGAAATGAGAGACAGAAAGAGAGAGAAGAAGAGAAGTGCAAACAGTGTTTGATTTCGGAGTTCGTCACAAATGTGACTACGTCTCCGGGTCCACTCCAATAGGGTGTGACCGATCCGATTAATCTCCAAATCAATTACAAAAGCACCTTCATCATTCTCCAAGCACTTCGGCAGCGTAACGACGCTCTGATAGGCGAGAATGATCTGAAAGAATCTCCACAAGATCTCTCCTTTGACGTCTCAGCATTAGGACTTCATCACCTGAAAAGAAAACTTGATACCATCCTCACCTCAAGCCCCCTTTTTATACAAATAATTTTCTCAATTTGGTTACTAACCAATTGATTTGAGAATATTCACCTTATCTCTCCAAATACATAAGTATCTTCAAAAATCTTCCCTTATTTACATAAAAATCATTAAAAATCTCCCAATAAAACAACTAAATCTCCCCTATTTTACATAATAATCTTTTAAAATAACCCCCCTATAAATTTAAGCCCTTAATTACTCATTCTCGGGCTTTACAGTTTGAGGTGGTTTTGATTTAATCCTTTAAAAGGATTATTGTTGTTTTATCTTTTAGAGTAGGGGAGTTTGTTTAAATTTGATAGGCATTCGGTTTCCAAAACTTAACAAAATGATCCGTTGCCATAAAATATTCCAAAGACTTCGCATGGTCTATCGGTGGTTAGAACTTTTACACCCCGCGAGGTCGGGGGTTCCAACCTCCACCATTCGTTTTTTTAAAACCAAATTCTAACCGAATCACAACAAAACGAACCCAAATCTGTAAATAGGTAGGCGCCGGTAGTATGGTGGAACGGTTTGGCGGAATATTAGCAGGCGAGTGGTTGGCAGTTCAACTCCCGTGCCGGCCGACTTAAACCTTTTATGCCCAATGCAACGAACGCCGAAGACAGCGGAGCAATCGACAGGAGAATGATAGAACACATGGCGCAACAAGAAATTGCCACGCGGCAACACCTTAATGGCTGACTATGCCACGTCACTGCAACCCATTAGATGACTCGGATGCCACGTGCCAGGAGGTAATTCACAGAACCCGTCCACGTCACTTGCTGACTAGGTAGCCAGCTGTCCTGCCACATAATCCTATATGCTGACTGGATGATGACTAGGCCGCCGACTCGGATGCTGACGGGATGATGACTGTGTTGATGACGTGGCGTACGGTTGCCACGTGTCAACTTCTGACTGGCTCCGTACAATGCTGACATAGATGCCACGTGGCAGATTTCGGTTGGTTCATTTCAGATTTGTACGGACCGCTGACGTCATCTTGTACGGACGCTGACGTCATCATTCACTTCCCGTCACCAAGTCAACCAGGAGCTTTGACCGCTGATAACTCTCGCGTCCGATGTCGGATTTTGACGAAACGAGTTGCGTTGGAAAGCTTGCGACGAGCTCTTCGCGATGACGCCAGTTTCATTGATTTTTGACAACGCCATTTTTTTCGCCTTCTGCATGCCCTCTGATCCTAGTTGACCAAAGGTTTGACCGGCCATAACTCGTGCAAACGGACTCCTTTTTGCTCCGTTCGAGTTGCGTTGGAATCAGGACGCTGAGCTCTTTTTGATGGTGCAGATTCTGGAGAAAAATGAGACACTTCAATTTCCACTGAAAAATGTCCACCGGATCAGTAGTAGACGATGTGCATATCTCAGTATAGTTGTGCTAGTACGCACACTCCCCATGTAAACTCCCCCTCTCACCTCTCTATAATTTTTCTAACAACCTCAATAATCTTTAGGCTTCAGAAGCATCCACTCTTGTCCGACAACAAGATCTCATTGATCAAACCATAGAGGTACAGTGGTAGGGATGGTACATGTAATCCCAAGCAGGCATCGAGATCTAGCTCCCTCCCCAAGATAGGTAGCTCCACTGGTCCAAACACAGCTTGTAGGCTCTCCTCCACTAGTTGGGTGCAAGCCCAGCCAACCAAGTACCCTCGAATGGGAAATTGCAAAATCCTCCATATGTCCTATAATGTCATTGTCATCTCCCCTATTAGGAGATGGAAGGTTAGCATCTTTGAGCTCCATCTCTCCATCAATGTTGTCAAAAGTCCTTGATGCGCTCGGATGTTGGGATACCCCAACATGTGCGGAAATCTAACCTGTGCAAGTGATCCATGGTTGTGGGCATTCATCGCCCTGCATGTCACCTCTAGCATTATTGAATGTCTCTCCTGTGTCCTCAATGACTCAAAGTCTTGCATCCATATAGAACAATTTGTCAATTTTTCTCACATGCCAGTTCTTTCTTGTCATTTTTCATCCCTACCTTAGGTTTGGTGAATTCACCTCTATGCAAGGAAAATTTTCCCTTTTCACTTTCCTAGTGCATTCATCTATTCAGCTAGCACACTTGCCCCTTTGTTATCCCATGGTGAATTCACCTATTTTCTAGGCGAATCCACCCCTTCCTTATCCAAGCACGAATCTTCCCATTTTTCCCTTAGAGACAAAGTTGTCTTCGCCCTTTTTCCCCAAGGGGCGATTTCATATCTGCCCCTGCATCTTTCCCTTTCTGAGTTGTGAAGCCTCCCTCGCCTTTTCCTCCAAAAGGCAGATTTGAATCCACTTGTTTCCCCTTTTGGCGAAATCACTTTCGCCTTTTTCTAGTTTTGATGAATTCGCATTCACCTATCCATAAGCAAATTCACCCCTACGTTTTGCAATCCCACCCCTTTCCTCGGAGAGGCGATTTCAACATTGCCCCTCCTCTAGTACATCCACCCCTACGAAGTGTGCATTCACCCATTTCTTTGCTCATCCTTCTAGACAAGTGAAATTTATCGTCAAATGGATGAAGCCACCAATCCATGAGGAATCTGCATACCTAATCTACCTGGTCCCAAATTAAAATATGCTTAAAATTCAAATCAAAATCACAAAGCGGGATCAGAATCCTACCTAGCGCAATACCATTTGGTAGTAGTAGAACTGGCATAACTCCTCGCCTCATTGGATGAGCTCATCGTCCATGAATCCCTTGTCCCAAATCAATCAACCAGGTTTCTACTTCCAAACCACCACCAAATCCATAAAATGTAGGAGGGCATGCCCTCAACAAATCTCACTTATGACCTGCAATAATGGCATCCTGTTGCACTATATCATCAACTCTCCTCGGAGATCTATCACGTTCCCTAGATTCACCTCTGAGTTCCACTTCTTGTCTAGGTCCAAGTCGAGCTAGGACCTCTTCTAGTAGAGGGTGTAACTATGATCCCTCTACCCCTGACTGTTCCAGAATTTGTGCCTCATTTC
>VDFB02173017.1:0-112613 GCA_007258455.2 Sequoia sempervirens | reverse complement strand
TTTTCTTTTTAATTTCACTATCAAGCTCTACTCTTATTGGATGACCTTATAAGAATTTATCGTTTCAGATTTCTTTATATAATATTAGAATGATTTGTAATCTTAAACCATATTCCCTTAAATATTTTAAATTTTTTTTATGCCATTGGATTTTGTCCTCTACCCTCATGTTGTGGTCTTCAAGCCCAGATTTTAATGCCCTTTCTTATGGTTTTTTACTTCCTTTTCCATTGCGGTTACTATCTTTGTATATACAAATCCGTAGATATGGGTGTAATCTATTTCTAATTGGTGATCTAAAAGTATTTGAGAATTAAAAGCTGATTTCTTTGTTCAATGTTGGGTTTTTAGGAAATCCAAGTTGAAAAGGACCATTAGAGTGCCTACAATCAATATCAAGATGGTAGATATTCCAGTAGATGAATACTTTCAGAGAAAATATGGTCACAAACCTATCAAGGGTTCTCCACATCCAAGGTATGATTGTTGTACTGAATAAGCATTGTTGGTTTATCTTGTCCAAAGTGTTTATAAAATTCCCTCTCTGGCATAGATTTTATGGCTATCATAGGTATCTAGATATAGTAGTGCCTCTGTAATTGAGTCTCCTATGGTTTCATTGGTCAAAATATTTATTGTAGTTTTTTATTTTTGTTGGTAAATTTTCAATGTAAACTAATATTTGCAACTACTTGCTTTCCTCAGAGGATACTACAAGTGCAGTAGTGTTTGGGGTTGTCCTGCTAGAAAGCATGTACAAAGAGATTGATTGAGCAAGAAGAAAAGGACAAGACATTGACTGGGAACACTTTTTGAGTAACCATCCAAATGGCACTTCATTTCTTGGGTCAAAATAGTTCGGGCAGCTAAACCAATTAGCAAAACAATAGTTCTTAGAACTGATCCCTCTTGTAACTGCATTGTAGATTCTATAATTCTAAATCATCTGATTTCCATTGTATGGAATCCATCTTCTGTAACTCATTCTTAATGACATAAAACTTATATTTGGATTTAGTCTAGAAGAATATACAGTTTTGGTGTCCATGTCCTACATTCTACGCATATATGATATCTTATTTGTGATGAATAAAAGAGCTTTGTTTGCTATTTGTTGTCCTCTTTGAATGTTTAATGGTGTCTATTCATTTGTCTCACATTTTATAGTGCATGCTCAATATAGTTGTAGGATAATTAGATAGAGCTGCCTATAGTTAATCTCTAAGTTGTCCCCCAAGTGAACACTTTTTGACTGGCATGTATCAATACAAAAGTGGAAAAATATGCTGATTTAAACCTAAGATCCAAAAGTACAAAACTACAATAGAACATATTTCAATCAATAGTATTATCTCTTAGTACTAAATGTCTCGTCTTTGTGATGTTTAGAGAAATAGTGTAACACAAGTTATAGGCCAGAAATGCATTTTAGCTCATTTGAAAATTGAATGCTATCTTCAAATATGCATTAGCTGACCTATAGTCCTACTCTCTACTATAATAGTCTATATTTCCATAAATTTTTTTTTAGCTAACCTATAGTCCTGCTCTCTACTATAATAGTCTGTATTTCCATAAGGATGCTATTCCTAAAGGCATCCATCTTTCCAACCATGTGTATTGCAATGACAACTCTAACATCAGGAAGACAAAACTAGGACTCTGCCTTTTCCCTTAGGAAAGGCTACTAATCGGCTATAAATTTTTTCTCTATGCACATTGATCTCTATTAGATTTATTTTGTAACTCTTTCATAATTCATTTCTTTAATGTTTATACTTTATAGCATGGCTTAATATACAATCCATGCAAGTATTCAAAAACCTACTATTTTAGATTTTATCTCTCTAAATGTCATTTTATATATGTTGTAGTAGCTTTTAGTAACTATGAACTATCGCCTTATGGCGTCTATGGTTGTAAAAGACACTGAGATTTTGTATTATCTTTCTTTTATAATATGTATACTTCTCTTTTATCAAAACATTCTTTCTCTACAAAATCTGATATATGATCAATTTCCACCCAACCCAGGACCTTCCAGGGTTAACCATCTATGGAATCCATTTCTTGTATAGCAGAGATCATTTCGTTTGATGCTGATAGACTAAATTGTTTAGTTTTACCCATCAACATTGAGCACTTTAGGGATAAGATGTACATAAAAATGTTCCAATAACCATCCTATTTGGTGTTGAAATTCAAATTACTTAGTATTTAACTATAGTTAGATGATACATTGTATGAAGCACCAATTTGAAACAACACAAAAACAAGTATTGTGATTTCTTGAGTTTTATGAATGTTCCAAAGTAAAACTTAGGATTATTGCTTTATGGCATAATTTGTATCATTAGTTTAACATTTATAGGTCCTATACTACAATCGAAGTTAATGTGATTAGTTAAGCATATGTGAATGCACATTTTAATCTACACTGAAAGCTACTCAATATAGACCAAGATTTGTAACTGAGGAACTTTGCAACTAAGTGTGCCATTTGTGTAGTTCATTAGACAAGATAACTAAATGACAATTCAAAATACAACATGAAGGATAAGTAAAGCACAAACTTATTCTATAACCCAGGGGAATTAATTTGTATATTTAAAGGCACAAAAGAGATTCTAAGGGAAAAGATTTAGTCTTTTCACTATCTGGGTATTAGGAGTGAAGTAGGAATGTAACCATGCTACAAAACTTTGTGACCCACTAACAAAACTATAACAAGTTCTCTTTCAAAGCAAGTAAAATTGGTACAAAAAAAAATTAAAAAAAAACAAGTTTAATGCATCAACTTTACAAGCAAATGCAAAAAAAAAAGATGTTCCAAGTAGATTTATAGTATCTACCTTTCAGTTAAGAGATACTGCTCTTTTGAAAATTGTGCTATTATTTGTAATTTCACTAGATTATCTTCAAACAAAATGATACTTAACAAAAGGGTTAAGTTATGTAATCCAAAGAAAAATTCCATCATGAGCTCTATCTAAGGCTTTGGTAAAAGTGACATCAATCATCCCAATTTGAGTCAGATTCCAACCTTTGGGAGATGAATTGCAATGCATTGTTGATGCCATAGAGAAAGTCTTCAAAGTTAGATACTTTGCTATGTTAGAAATGTGTGCCTCAATCATCACAGGCTGAAACTTCCATTGGAGTCAAGTTGGTGTGACATTTTCTATGTCTGGATGACTAAGCAGTTGGAATCTTGTTGATTGGATCAGGTTGTTGTGACCTTGCAGGAGTCTCACCGAACGCTTGTATAGGAGTCATTGGGATAACCTTTTGTGTCTCGGTGAGAAGTCCTGTTGATGTGGAGATCTTTGGCCGATAGCCCATTACTATCATATATCGGGAAGACTCTGGGCAATAAGCAGTGTTAGGGAAACCATTGGCTGAAAGGCTTATCTCGGTATGAAGTCTTATCAAAGGTAATTTGTCTTGCTGACAAGATGTTTCATTTTGTGGTCTTCAGCATATCTTATATTCTATCGGTAAGAAGTCTTACCAATGTGGGAATGTGTCATCGATGGTGTAACACTTGGGTTCATTGGGGTAACAATGAATGTTCCAGTATGAAGTCTGAGCAATGTGTTTATGTCTTGCCAATGTTGAAGTTTATTCTCGGTAAGAATCCTGGCAACTAATGGTCTCGGTGTAACACGGTGTTTTCAGTAAGAAGTCCTAGCGAACAATGAAAGTCTCACCGATGGGAATGCACTTGGAGGTATTGAGGTGATGCTAAGGGTTTGCCAAGAACTCTTAGCGATAGATGGAAGTATTGCCAACTATTCCTTGGTGTTCGGTATGACTTAAGTCTTCAGAGTAACATAAGAGATCTCAATGAAACCTCTTGGTGATAGCTGAATGTCTTGGCAATAGATGAGCATTTTGTTGTGATTTTGAATATCGATATGTGGTCTCACCGAAGTATGATAGTCTTGCCAAATGGAAAACTCAAGTCTATGTGACTTTTGGACCTTGCTATGATCTCCTGGTGAAAGCTATAGGTCTCGCTGACTGTTTGGTGCTTCCATGTAACACATGCAAGCTTGATAGGATGTCTTTGTGAGAGTGGTAAGTTTTTCTGATAGCATGAATCTTCAAAGTGATTTGTGAACTCGGTAAAATGTTTTGCTGATGGAAATGACTCTTGCCGATATCGATGTGAAAACTTTGTGGCATTAGGGAGACACTGTTAGTGTCTCATCGAGATGCCAACAAAGTTTGAATTCTTTTAACCAACTGAAGACTATCCTATGTGGCATCTCATGGACCAATCAGAGGAGCCGAATGGGAACCTCTAGCTGTTGGACTATTGTGGCCGTTACTAAGAGGAAGCTCAATAGACAGGGGCGACATGGTTATACTCTATGATTAAAGATTGTGATCGGTTGGTTGTATCGACGAATTGTTGGGTGGTTGTATGATTAGTAGATGAATTATATTATGTTAAGACTGTAACTTGAAGGTTCCTGTACAAGTTTGTTCATGGTGAATGCTGCTGTAAAATGACACCAGAAAGATAATTCTGACATTTGTATGTAATCTCCATTACTATAATACAAATTTATTTCTCTTGGTGTGGTGTGTTTATCTCCCATAAGGGTTTTCCCACATGCATTTGGTGTTCATCTGTGTTTGTCTATTTCTCTATTTTTGTTATCTATTTCAAAGTGCATCTTAATTGGACTATAATTGTAAATTTTAAAAAGTATCTACATTCTTCCCTGAGGTTTTGACATTAGGAGAGTTTTTTCTACACCTTGGCTTTCCTTACACGTGGTATCAAAGCCTGGCTAGTTGTGTTATCCTTGTGGGTACGTTGGGTTTTTTGTGTCAATTCTGTTCAGTGGGAGTCCTATAGAGTTTGTTAATTCTAATTACAGATTTAGATGGCTAACACATCTAGGAAGATGGAAATAGAGAAATTTAATGGCAACAATTTTGAGCTGTGGAAACTCAAAATGGAAGATCTTCTAGTTGATTGTGATTTGTGGCTTGTAGTGTCTGGAACTAAACCTTAGGCCATGAAGCAAGAGGATTGGGACCTGGCAGATAGAAAGGAAAAAGGGCTAATAAGGCTCTATCTGGAAGACTCCATTCTTCTGAATGTGCATGAAGAAAAGGCTCCAGCCTCTTTGTGGACAAAATTGGCATCTATTTATTAGGGGAAGTCCTTGGTGAATAAACTATTCCTAAGGAAGAAGTTGTATTCTTTGAGAATGCAGGAAGGAGGGTCTATAGCTGATCATTTGAATGCATTTAATATGCTGATTGCTCAATTAACATCTATTTGTGTAAAAATTGAAGAAGAGGATCGCTATATGCTTCTATTGTGTTCTTTTCTAGACTCTTGGGATGGCTATTGGGAGTACAACATCGAAGTTCAAGATGGATGATGTTGTTGCATCTTTGCTGTCATAAGAGATGAGAAGGAAATCTTCTGAGATGGTGAAGGAAGCTCTTGTTGTTAGAGGAAGATCAAAAGAGAAAGGGAAGAAGAAGGACAACAAATCAAAATCAAAATCAGAGGGGAGATCAAAGTCTCTTAGAAAGAATTCCAAGGTGAAATGTTGGAATTGTGGGCAACCTAGTCATGTCTGAAAGGATTGTAAAGATGAGAAAAAGAAGAAGAGTTCTTCAAAAAATGAGTCTTCTTAGGGTGATTCAGATGCCTTCATTGCTGCCTTGACTACACAGGCATCAGATGATGTCTAGCTGATTGATTCTAGAGAATCCTTTCACATGACATCTCATAGAGACTAGTTTACAAAGTATGAAGAATACGATGGTGGAAAGGTGTACTTGGCAAGTGATTCATCTTTGGAGATAGTTGGCCGTGGAAGAGTCAGAATCCAATTCCTTGATGGTAGAGTAAAGGGGATCAAGGATGTGATGCATATACCAGGTCTAGCTCAAAATCTACTTTCTGTCAATAAGCTAAATGATATTGGAGTACAAGTCATGTTCTCTGGAAATGGCTGCAAGATGACTAGAGGCTCTATGGTGCTAGCTAGAAGTACTCGAATTGGTACCCTGTACAAGTTGGATGCACATGTTGTTCAATGTAACAGTGTCTCTGTAAAGTCTTTTAAGGCTACTCATGGAGGTCAAGAGGGAAATATCCCTAATTATGTAAACTCTATGGAAGTAAAACTTCCAACAGAGAAGACTATGCTCTGGCATCATAGGTTAGGCCACATTGGAGAAAAAGGTTTAAAAACCTTAAAGAAAAAAAACTTGGTTGAGGGGCTTGATGATTGTAATCTTGAATTTGAATTCTATGAGCATTGTATATATGGAAAGTAGCACCGTGTTTCATTTTATGATAGTCCTCAAAAATCTTCTGGTTTGCTAGATTATATTCATTCTGATGTGTTTGGTCCAGTAAATGTTCCTTCTTTGTCTAAATCAAGATTCTATGTGTCGTTTATTGATGATTATTCAAGAAGAGTATTTGTATATTTTCTGAAAAGTAAATTAAAATTGTTCAGTCAGCTTAAGGAATTTAAAAACCTTGTAGAAAATTAGACTGGTAGAAAAATAAAATGCTTAAGGACTGATAATGGTGGTGAGTTTTGTTTTGATGAATTTGAAAGATACTGTAAAGACCATGTGATTAAAATACATAAGACTACACCTTATACTCCATAGGAGAATGGAGTTGCAGAAAGGTTCAATAGGATAGTGATGGAGAGATCATGAAGTATGCTCAGTAGTGCTGGCTTGGAGGAGAAGTTCTGGGCTGAGGCTGTATCTATTGCATGTACCTAGTAAATCATTCTCCAAACTCTGCTCTTGTTGAGAAAACACCTTTGGAAGCGTGGTCTGGTAAGAAGCCCTCTCTTAGACATATTCGAGTCTTTGGCTGTGAAGCATATGCATATGTACCGAATGTGAAAAGATCTAAGTTGGAGAACAAGGCTGTCAAATATATTTTTATTGGCTATAGTGCTAACATAAAAGGATACAAGCTTTGGAATCCTATTACAGAGAAGGTTGTATACAATAGAAGTGTAATCTTTCATGAGCTGAAGCCTTCTACCTTGGATCTGTAGTCAGAGACAAAGTCTGAAAATAAAAAGGATGTAGCTCTAATTCCTCCAACACCAGAGAAAGAGGAATTGAAAATTCAAAATGTACCTGAAACTGAGGAGAGCTCAAGCAGTTTTGAAAGTTCAAAAGAAGAAGAACAACCTTGGCCTTAGCTAGTGAGGAGGTCAACTCTTGAAAGAAAACAACCTGATAGGTATGAATTCTCATTGATTGATTCTACTTGTGCCTATGCTTTGATTTCTAACACTAATGAGCCTAGGACTGTAAAAGAGGCAATTAAAATTCCTGATTTAGACTCTTAGTTGGAAGCCATGAATGAAGAGATGGCATCATTAGAAAAGAATGATACCTGGAGTCTGGTGCCCTTGCCTGAAGGCAGAAAAGCTGTGGGTTGTAAATGGGTATTTAAGAAGAAGATTGGTTTGGATGGCAGTGTAGAAAAGTACAAGGCAAGATTGGTTGCAAAGGTTTATTCTGAGGTAGAGGGAATTGATTATGGGGAAACATTTTCTCCTGTAGCTAAGCTGATGTCCATTAGATTTCTTTTGTCACTTGCAGTAGCGCATGAATTAGAGGTCGAATAGATGGATGTGAAGACAACATTTCTTCATGGTGATCTTGAAGAAGAAATCTATATTTCCCAGCCTAAGCACTTTGTTGAAAAAGGTAAAGAAAAACTGGTATGCAAGTTAAAGAAGTCTCTGTATGGGTTAAAGCAGTCACCTAGAATGTGGTACCAAAAATTTGATACTTTTGTATTTTCTTTGGGATTTGTGAGATCAAAATCTGATCATTGTGTCTACTATAAAGTTGAAAATGATCAAGTGCTTATTATTGCTCTCTATGTTGATGATATGCTATTCATAGGCAATAGTAAGCTAATGATTTCTGATCTTAAGTCTTAGTTGTCTTCTAAGTTCGAAATGAAAGATATTGGTGCAACAAGGTATATGTTGGGGATGGAGATAACCAGGGATAGGAAGAATATAAAACTTTGGCTCAGTCAGAGTAAATATATCAGGACGGTTCTAGAGAGATTTAGCATGAATGATTGCAAGAAGCTAGTTGTCCAGTCTTGCAGGGAATGAAGCTATCTGTTGAGGACTATCCAAA
This sequence comes from Sequoia sempervirens, assembly GCA_007258455.2. Taxonomy (NCBI): domain Eukaryota; kingdom Viridiplantae; phylum Streptophyta; class Pinopsida; order Cupressales; family Cupressaceae; genus Sequoia; species Sequoia sempervirens. The sequence continues at coordinate 104,438 of VDFB02173017.1, read as the reverse complement.
ATATTCTACTGAGTTGGAGGACATGACCAGTGTACTCTATGCTAGTGTAGTTGGAAGTCTCATGTATGCAATGGTCTGTACAAGGCCAGACATTTCCCAAGTAGTGGGAGTTCTTAGTCGGTTTATGGCTAATCTTGGAAGGACACATTGTGATGCTATAAAGAGAGTTTTCAAATATTTGAAGGGCACTTTAGATTTTGCTTTGTGTTACCATGGGAACTTGGTTGAATCATAGAGGATTCTTAGTATTCGAGGCTATGTGGATTCTGATTGGGCAGGGGACATTGACAGTAGGAGGTCTACCAGTGGATATATTTTCATGATGAATGGTGGTGTAGTGAGTTGGATGAGTAAGCGGCAGGTTGTAGTCACTTTTTCCACTACGAAGGCTGAATATATGGTAGCTACACATGCTTGTAAAGAAGTAGTTTGGTTGAATCATTTGTGTTCTAACATTGGTTTTGATGCAGGAAAAATAACTATTTTCTGTGACAGTTAGAGTGCAATTTTTCTAGCAAAGAACCCTACTTTTCATGCTAGAACGAAACATATAGATGTACAATACCACTTTGTATGGGATATGGTGGAGGATGGAAAGGTCAGTTTGGAAAAGGTTGATAGTCTAGAGAATGTTGCAGATGCATTGACAAAGCCAGTGAGCATAGACAAGTTCAAGTGGTGTGCCAGTTCAATGGGCCTTAGTGCCCATGTTTTTCAATAAGTTTTTTTGTGCTCTAGATGTGCTTGTGTGATCTTTGTGAAGTGGGAGATTGTTAGGATTGTGTGCCTCAATCATCATAGGCTGAAACTTCCATTGGAGTCAAGTTGGTGTGATATTTTCTATGTCTGGCTGGCTAAGCAGTTGGAATCTTGTTGACCGGATTAGGTCACTATGACCTTGCAGGAGTCTTGCTGAACACTTGTACAGGAGTCATCGGGATAACCTTTTGTGTCTCAGTGAGAAGTCCTATCGATGTGTAGATCTCTGGACGATAGGGCCATTTCTATCATATATCGGGAAGACTCTGGGTGATAAGCGGTGTCAGGGAAACCCTTGGCCAAAAGGCTTATCTCGGTATGAAGTCTTATCGAAGGTAATTTGTCTCACTGAAATGATGTTTCATTTTGTGGTCTTTGGCATATCTTATATTCTATTGATAAGAAGTCTTACTGATGTGGGAATGTCTCACCGATGGTGTAACACTTGGGTTCATCAGGGTAATGTGTTTATGTCTCATTGATGTTGAAGTTTATTCTCGGTAAGATTCCTAGCGACTAATGGTCTCGGTGTAACATGGTGGTTTCGGTAAGAAGTCCCAGCGAACGATGAAAGTATCGCCGACAAGAATGCACTTGGAGGTATCGAGGTGACACTAAGGGTTCGCCAAGAACTCTTAGTGATAGATGGAAGTCTTGCCGACTATTCCTTGGTGTTCGGTATGACTTAAGTCTTTAGAGTAACATAAGAGATCTCAATGAAACCTCTTGGCAATAGTTGAATGTCTTGGCGATAGATGAGCATTTCATTATGATTTTGAATATCGATATGTGGTCTCATCGAAGTACGATAGTCTTGCTGAATGGAAAACTTAAGTCTATGTGACTTTTGGACCTCGCTATGATCTCCTGGTGAAAGAAATAGGTCTCATCGACTATTTGGTGCTTTGATGTAACACATGAAAGCTCGATAGGATGTCTTGGCAAGAGCTATAAGTTTTGCTAATAGCATGACTCTTCAAAGTGATTTGTGAACTCGGTAAAATGTTTTACCAATGGAAATGACTCTTGCCAATATCAATATAAAGACTTTGTGGCATCGGGGAGACACTGTTAGTGTCTCACTGAAATGCCAAAAAAATTTGAATTCTTTTGAAAAAGTGAAGACTATCCTATGTGGTATCTCATGGACCAATCAGAGGAGCCGAATGGGAACCACTAACAGTTGGACTATTGTGGCCGTTACTAAGAGGAAGCTCGACAAACAGGGATGATATGGTTATACTCTGTGATTGCAGATTATGATTGGTTGGTTGTATCGACAGATTGTTGGGTGGTTGTATGATCAGTAGATGAATTCTATTCTATTAAGACTGTAACTTGAAGGTTCCTGTACAAGTTTGTTCATGGTGAATGCTTCTATAAAATGACATTAGAAAGATAAGTTTGACATTTGTATGTAATCTCCATTGCTGTAATACAAAGTGACTTCTCTTGGTGTGGTGGGTTTTTCTCCCATAAGGGTTTTCCCACATAAATCTGGTGTTCATTTGTGTTTATCTATTTCTCTATTTTTGTTATCTATTTCAAAGTGCATCTTAATTGGACTGTAATTGTAAATTTTAAAAATTATCTACATTCTTCCCTAAGGTTTTGACGTTAGGAGAGTTGTTTCCGCACCTTGGCTTTCCTTACATGCTACAAAAAGAAGATCAAGATTATTTGCTAACTATAATTGTGAAAAATCAAGGGAAATCAGTATCTGGAAATGGTTTGGTAATGGTATCCATCCATCCAATATCTAGTGAATTTTGATTAATTCAATGATTTGTGTGCAGTTGTTAGCATATTTGATATCAATGCCTTGTATTTTTTCATTGGTAAGTGTCTGGATGGGATGATTTGTAATAATGATGTCAAAGGTAGCTAATTATTTCCTTCTTAATGACATATATTTTCCACAATAAAGTCATCACCATTCACACTTACTTTACTAATTTTGATAAGATTACATCCATTTTTCATCAGATATATTGGATTAAATGATTTTGTAAGAATTGTACATTGAAGCTGCGGAGCTTCATTTTTGACAGTGATTGCAACATAATTGCATTGTAAAAATGAATATTTGACCTTTATTACCTCATTTATGAAGACATGGACAATTTTTCTTTCATAATACACTTACCTGACCCATTTTGACCTATCTTGATATATTGTTTTACTTTTCTATCACTAGTCAATTTTATTCACTCACTTGATTCCTTCTATTGCAACCAATCCTAAGAGCATAGGAATGTTACCCAAGCATGTGATGTTTCATATTTTTTGTCCCTAATATTGTGTCTCTCAAGAAACAAAAATCTTAAATTTTCAAGCTTCATGTCAACAAAAACTAAAGTTTCAGGATTATTTTCACTTAGAAAGCAAGTAGGGCTGTTATATTGGAAAGTGGGAATTTGATCTTGGAAAACATGATTTACAACTATACCAAGAGAAGGATTTTGAATGTGATCACATATTCATTATGTTGATGATCACATCAACCAAAAAATCACATTTCACATCATTTTGAGCTGTTTTTGCAGAATTTATTTAATTTTAGTATTTTAGGATAAGCATGCTCTTAGATGTGATCACAACTTTCCAAATATACTTAGATTCCATTAATGATTAAAGCTAAAATAACATCTATAATATTTCACAAAAATCCCCTGAACATGATATTTATAGATTTTATAATCCTGATAGATTTCAGATTTTTTTTTAAAGCTGTAGCACTACCTACACACCTACAAAGTAGAACTGAAAATAGGATAATTTCATAGCAACCAGCCTAGACACCATTTCATCACTATGAGACTGTGAATATGATGGTTTTTTATGTTTTTTTTTCCATCTACATCTTTAAAGTATGTTAATCAATCATATATTGAACTAGATGATGACTATTCTTGTGGGTTCCTTATTATAATTCTAGTGTAGAAGCTATGATGATAGTAGGACTAGAGTGACTAAGTTGACACCTACACACATGAAAATGGATTAGAATGATGAAGAAAATTGTTACATCTATAGATCTTGCAAATTATCCCAATGATTTAGTTATTACATCAATAATGTGATCTTGTATAGAATATGGGGCACAAAGAGTTTGATTATGTCCAAACATGAACTAACTAATGAGTATTGTTTGAAGGAAAAATGTTACGAAAGAGAGAGTAGCCAAACCAAGCACCACCAAATGCTAAGGATACACAAGAATTTGATAAGGGGAAAAAACAAGAAAAAACCCCAATATTATTAATGGAGGAAAAATGCCTAAGAATGATACAAAGTGCGATGTGTTAATAATCTCTTAAGGAAGTGGCTACAAATATTCCTTAATAAAGGAATTAAAAAATAAATAATTACAATTAAAGAATAACCTTTACCAAATAAAGATTAATCTTCTAACAGTTTCCCTCTTAATACAAGTAAATTGTTCAAGTCCACCTATGACACATCCCATTATTCAAACCAATACAAGTGGTTTAGCCCGCTCTTCAATAACATATAATATTCCCTGATGATCATCACTATCTAGTCTCCACTTATGACGTCCACGTGCATGTAGAACTAGATGAAGGGACATGGTAGTAGCAATTACTAGGTGGCTATATTGATATACCTTGTTATCAGGTTGATAATCAATGAAATGAATCCCATTTTGAACAATTTTGATTTACTTGAGATATGTCCCTTGCACTACAACTGAACCTGAAGGAACCAACATTCCAAAATAAGATATAACATTTACAAGGTCAATATAAGTAATAGAATATTCAAAATATACATTCAATATATAAATCATGTAAGAGCATCTATTTACTTAGTCAGACCTATGGGGAATGACATTCCATCACTTGTTTCTAATTTTGCTAGCTTTTACCTCTCTCTTGTGCAACACAATAGATAATAACTAACACCTTCTATGTTTTCAGACTCTTCTATGACTACAAAAACATCTCTTGCACCAAAATTACATGGAAATTTGTTAAAAAAAATAGAGTTCCACTATAATTTAAGTTTATGTAAATTTATTTTGAAAAGTAGTCAAATATAATTTAATAAATGATTAAGCTACAAATTTACACAAGTTCGTACATGCACGATATAAATATATATACATGTACCTTTTTTAATTAGTCTTGAAATATGGTGATAATCAATTGAAATCAAAGGAATGACTTCAAAGCCTTCATCTTCATTTTCATTGTATGTGTCACTAACATGTAGTGGCACCAAATTCCGTGCACTAACATATCCTTGTTGTTGGTTTTTGCATTCATCATATTTTTCTAAAATGCAGTCATAGCAAAAACATGAGTAATCCCTAGTGTGCAATGTTCATGGGAAACTACTTGTACTCATGACAAAATGCAATGATATTTTTTTCTCTACCCTCTTGCATCCACACATTGATCTTCTATACACACCTACAAAACACAATTTTGCATTAAAAAATAGTAATCAATATAAATATATTGAAACCAAAATAAAAAAACTTGAATGTACACATATATGTATATTTAAAGATTTAAATTCAAATAAAATCATACTTGATATCTCCCAAAAAAATCTATGTGGAATGTATTGGTTGGTTGTTGGAGATGTGCCAACCTCATTAGATGCAAAGTGTTTCTGACACCATTCAACAACATCGTGTGCATCTTTTATGCAATCTCCCTCATAATTCATTTGATGCATTCTTAGAGCATGATTGATGCAAGCTCCTACACCATCATGTTGACCTTTTCCATTTCCACTCTCAAAGAAGCTCCAAACATGTGGTATGTTGTCATTTCAATGATATCTACATAGTGCATAAAATGACATGAATGATTTGAATTTTGAAGCACATCCATTTAACCATACAAAATGATTTTCAATTTTGACACTCTTGATTACCAAATATTCAAAAAATTCTTGAAGCAATGTTGTACAAATAGTGTGTCATACTCTTTGTCATCACTAATATAGAAGTGATATTCTTTTTTAATGACTCGTGCCTCAGATGAACTATCAACACCATCCAAATCCACTTGTGCATGTTAATAACACACTTGCACCATAATAGTGATTTACTCTAAAAATAGTATTGTGTTTGAATCTCTTTTTGATGTACAAAAGAGTAATTCTTTGCAAAGTCAACTATTGATAACATTGTTCCAAGTGGGAAAGTATCTTTTAATGTCTGAAACTATTGTGCTTTCCACTTAGAAAAGAAAGAATGTTGTATGCATGGTTGTATCAATTTACAAAACTTTTCCATAAATGCTCCCATTGGTATCTCCTCTTCTACATAATCTAACCTTGTTGATTCTTTGCCACTTTTGGTATGAAACTTGATGTACTTGTAACTATTGCGAGATACTAACTTTGTTAGGTCGGTATCTTCATCTCTTAAAGGAATTTTAGCTAGATTTCCACATGTTTCACAAACTCTTTTTATGCAACTATTTTGACTGGATGCATTATCATCATCTGATTTATCACATAGGATGGATGCTATGAAATGACTTGCTTGTCTAGGAAGTGCATTTTGAAAACCATCACTTCCTTCTCTAATCTTTTGAAACACCTGATAGCAGAGATCAAATTCAATATGATGATGACAACAAGTTTCAAAAACCTTGTTTGTCTTCACATAATATGGCCTTAACTTTTCAAACATTGTTTTCCCAATCTTTATATGTAGATTTGAATTACAAAAAAACACATACATCTCATGTTTTGTTATGTCTAACCAATGTTTTGTATGCAATTTATTATTATTGGGCCCAATCTTGTGTTTGATAACATCTCTTCTATTTTATGAAGGATGAGTATGATCATTCCAAAAGCTTAAGATGAAGTTCCTAAAAACATTTTGAATCCTGTCAAATCGAGGAGCTCTACACATAATTTCCCAATTGCCTTATCATCGAGAACCTTTCTTCTTTGGGCATATTGTGTCAATGTCTTTTTGCTAAAATTAATCTCGATTGAAAGTGAAGAGATTTGTCTTTTTTTGGCCATTTTTTCACTTAAAATTGATGCCAACATGACTCTTCTTGAAATTGCCTTATATGTTGATCGAGATTGTTTCCCAATAGAACCCAAAACTTTTTTAAAATTTTCAACAATTTCTTTTTGTAGCTATGAACCTTTCCTCTTTTTTATACTCATATTGACACTGAATAATTTTAATGGCTCTTGTAGCTCATTATTAAGGAGTACAATTGACAATAGTTGGGATTGATTAAGTGTATAAATTTTATTGAAATGAGAAATTATTTTCTTTGCAATTTTGTTCATTGACCTCTTAGTAGTATGTTTAGGTTCAACATAAAACTTCAATTTTTCCATATCCATTTGAAATAAATGATTTAATTTTCTAGAAGAAGTTTTTCTCCTAACCTCTTTAGCTAGATTCACATGCTCTTCCATGATGGTATTCAGAAGTGATCCTAACCCCTCTCCAACATCCATTCCTTGCACTAGGGCCTCCCCCCTAACATCAACTATGTGTTCTTCAACTTCATTTGCTCCAGGATCTAAATTTGGCTCGACTACTACTTCAATTTTTGTATGTTGACCCCCTACACAAAAACACATCAAATAACTTAGGATTCACTAAATACACTAAATATATTAAATATTCTTCTAATTTAAAAATTTAAATCTAACTAAATTAGAAGAATCTAGCTCTAAATTCTAAATTGTAAAAGATCTAAAATCTAAATTTTATCTAAAATAAAACTAGATTAAGAAACTTAAATTAAAATTAAATTAAGAAACTTTAAATCTAAATTAAATTAAAAAGCTCAAATGTACACTAAATTAGAAATTTAAAAATCTAAACTAAATTAAAAATTAGAATCTAAACTAAATTAGAAATTTAAAAATCTAAACTAAATTAGGAATTTAAAAGCTAACTGTATTATAAAGTTTAAAAACTAAACTAATTAGAAATTTAAAATTCTAAACTAAATTAGAAATCTAAAAATATAAAGTAAATTAGGAATTTAAAAGCTAACTAAATTGTAAAGTTTAAAAACTAAACTAATTAGAAATTTAAAAACTAAACTAATTAGAAATTTAAAATTCTAAACTAAATTAGAAATTTAAAAATCTAAACCAAATTAGGAATTTAAAAGCTAACTAAATTAGAAAGTTTAAAAAACTAAACTAATTTGAATTTTAAAATTCTAAACTAAATTAGAAATTTAAAAAATCTAAACCAAAATAGGAAACTTAAATCTAAAATCTAAATTAAAAATTTAAATCTAAATTAAATTAGAAAAATCTTTAATCTAAAAATCTAAATTTAATTTAAACTAGATTAAAACTCTAAAGGGAAACAAAAGGAATAATATTGAGAGAGGCTCAAGTTTGACATATCTTGTTTACGTTTATAATAACTTTGCAAGCTTTTTTTCACGTATTCTTTGTTCCTCTTCTGTTGAATACATTCATGTAGTCTTACATTTTGTTGTCTTTTTTTTCCCCGTCTTCTTTGTAAAATACCACTTAACAAATTTTCAGAATCTTCTCCTCCAAAACTTGCTTTGTAGAAAAAAAACATCTTTAACAATTATTCTATTTCTCGTCTCCAAAACTTGTCTTCTAAAACCTAAATATCCTTCACAATTCCTCTAAGTTTCTCTTATATAATGATTTACAAAAAAAAACCTATAATTTCAATCCTAAAATTAAAAACTGATTAAGGGAGAGGGGCCCATAGTGAAGCACCCTAACTTCACATTTCTCAAAATTCTACCTGGAAATTTCAAATCACTCCCAATTATGTACAATAGTTTATTTGAAAACTCATGTGCTTCTATATTTCATTTTAGGGCCACATCATCAAATATGTTGCCACATCAATATGCTTTTTGTTGAGGTATCCAAAAAGGCCCCTCAAAAAAGTGAGACCTATAGTTATGCACTAAGTCATGTTTTATTGGTGTGCAAATGTGGCATCACATAATTTGTCACTTTGCATACTTTATGGATAAAAAGTGTTTTGCAATTGGATATTAAAGTGCTCCACTATGGGGCTCACTGAGGACTACTTCTATCCCCACTATTGAACCTTGCTCCATTATGGGCCCCTCTCCCCTAACATGCATTTTAAAAAACTTAGAAAAAATAAGTTAAAACTAAACTTAACTGCTAATATTAGAAAAAAGTTTAAAAATTGATTAACATGTATTACATGCATTCTCAAAAACATAGAAAAAAAAAGGTTAAAACTACACTTAACTATTAATATTAATATTAAAATCATTACATGCATTCTCAATAAGTTAGAAAAGAAGAAGTTAAAACTACACTTCACTGTTAATATTAAAATATGGAAAAAAATTATTAGGAAAAAACAAGTTAAAACTACACTTAACTATTAATATTAATATTAAGATCATTACATGCATTGTGAAACTTAGAAAGAAAAATTAAAACTACACTACACTTATCTTGTTAATATTAAAATAAAAAAACTATTAATATTAAAATCCAAAAAAAGTACTAATATTTAAATTTGAAAAAAGGAGGAAAAGCTAAAAAATTGTTGATATAACGTGTTGCATGAAAAAAAACCAAAAAATGGCTAATTTGTGGAAAATTTTAGTGGCTTTTTAGGGGTTCATTAGAAGGGGGTTTATTCAAACCCCCTTCATTAGAAGGGGGGTTCTAATGAACCCCCCCTTTTTTATTTTGCTTTTTTAATTATGAAATTAATGCATTTTTTACTTTCAAAGCTTGATTTGGAGGTGCAAATGGAGTCAAATAGATGAATCAAGTTGGTCTAACTATAGTCCTTGAAACAAGCTTCCTAACAACTATAAATTTGATATATTTTTCTTTTAATTTGTATTATATTTTTTAGTTTTACTAGACATAGGTTTTTCACCAAACATCAAGTTTGGTGAAAAACTATGTAGTACTCCATTCTCACCTGATATGTACAGGTAGTCTGGTTAAGGAGTCGGAAGAGAAAAATAGGGCAAGGGCTTCTAATGGTATTTTATATGTGGAAATTGAATTAAATAAATAAGGGGAATATTATTTATTAAAATATTAGATTAAATTGTTTTAAATTTTTAAATGTTTTATTTATTTTTAAAAAGTCATGTATTTTATTAAATGTTAATTAAATATTAAATAGTGTTTATTATTTTAATTAATTATTTTATTGAGGATAAGTGTTAGAATAAATTATTTAAATTAATTAGATAATGTGCCTTGCAAGTAAAGCTTGCAAAAGCTGATTAAAACAAAAAAAGTGTTAAAGAATAGAAAAATAAATAAATAAAAGAATGAAAAAGATGAATGAGCAAATGTGATTTGATATCTAACTGAAAAGCTTACTTTTAGAGAATTAAATTCTTTTATTTTGGATTTTTGTGAGCTTTTTGAAAAAAAATAAAAATTGGAATATCTTTTATTTAATAAAAAATTTTGGGAGCTCTTGAGAGGGGAGAGAGTTTTATCTGGCGTGGATCCGTTGGAGGAAAAGGGGGCCAGTTCAGGAGAGGAGGATCATTGCTATAGGAGATTCGTCTCAGTATTCCGTTTCTGTCTCAAAGCATAGACACCCAGGTAGGCATCGTTTCCTTATTTTTGATTGTTATTTGCTCGATGCAAATGATCTTTTCGTCGTTGCAATTGAAATACGATTGTATTATAAATGCAATAAGCTATTGAACCTCAACTTCATTTTTGCTATGGAAAATTTATTGCCGGCGGTAGTTGTTCTTTTGTATTAGACTTGTCCTCTGTCATTCATTCTGTTGCTAGGAAACTTTCTCCCCAACATTTTCCTCCCCAGCCGTTAAATCAGAAGCTTTGTATTGTCTAGACTTATACTCTTATATGTATGAGTTTCTATTGACGGTGCCCTGTCTGGGATTGGATTATACTTAGACTGGAGCTTTATCGCTGGCTGTTACAAACCTCCATAGTGCCCAATACTTAAGTGTAAACTCGGTTTGTTTGGACGTTAATATGTACACATTTCAGTCACATAAATAGTGTTGAATCCTAATGCCATATTTTGAATTTCTTTTAACTCCAATTTAGGTCAATGGCTTTGCATACAGGTATTAACCTCTAGCTGCGGCTTGCTTCTCTTTCTGTAGAAATTAATATGTAGATATATATTTTTTTGCTTTTGCTTGGTTTTCTTGCGCATGGGACAGACTGATCTTTGGGTGCGGCATTTTCCCTAGCATGCTAAGCACCCTATTAGACTTGGTCGTTCTTATCTTGGCACCCCGCGCCCTCTCTTTCTCTCTCCTCATGCAATGCTCTCTCCTTTGGCCATTTTCATTAGCATCCTTTATCGTCTGTTGTATTCTTCTCCAATCATGTGTGAAGCTCGTTGTAGTTTTAAATACCGTGGCATGTGGGTTATTGGTATCAATTTCTCCTATGGCTGAGAATCGAATTGGTTGGTGACTGCGTATATTTAACCAGCTGAGTTATATCTATATCTCAGATTTAATATATATATATTATACTCATCCTAGAATGATTATATTTATGGCGTTTGATTGCATAAATCGATATCTCGAAATTTTCTATATATATAGCCCTCGACTTGTACAATTTGGTGAATATGGTTTCATGTCTTTTTTCCTTGTAAATAGTTAGTTGATTATCTCTAGCTGAAGATATGTTCATAGTTGACTTTCAGTTAGGAAAACAATGCCAACACCTCTAGGATCGAGCTTTTGATTATGTTTCTAAGATTTCATTAAGGTAGCGCGTTGTCTTAGTCACCTGTCTAGTGGATGCATTATCTCTTTATATTGCTGATGCATGGCCTTTTTGTGGGGATTCGACCCCTATCGAGTCGAGAGGGAGCTCGGCTTAACTCGCACCCCTCCATACGCCCTTTTGTTACCCGGAAATGGTCTTACATCTGCCAATACTTTGCGTCCAAGTTTCTTAAGTCTCTTCATTATATCGATGTTGTATTTGTCTTGCCATATTCACTTTTCCTATTTAGTCAATCTAGTATTACGTGATTTTTTTTCACCCATTTCAATTGGTGTCTCTTAATTTATTCAATTCATTTCCAAAGTCTTGAATCTGGAAATACCCCTGTTGTCGTTGCTTTTGCAGCTAGTCGCTAGTTGATAATGGCTGCATCGTTCTCCCCATTAGTAATATGTATACTTTGATTTTATTTCAATGTTCTTATTCTTGGTTATTGTTGGCAACAAGAGCTATTTCAGCTTGTAGCTTCCCCCTTGTGCACCTCTCATTGCCTTCAGCATGCCTATGTGTTAAAATTTGATAAAATCTATTTTGTAGATTGTACTCTATTCTTGTATGGAGTTTTCATTCGATAGTTATAGTTGTATTCGATGTTGCAAGTGTGAATTCTTCTCTGCATTATGTCAGGTATTCGATGTTTATGGTTGATATCTAATGAAAATACATTATGACTGTTATTCAATAAAAACATATTAAGCTAGTAACTGTTGCATATATGTAATATGATGGAATCCGATTATAATGGTTATCCTTGAAGTTTGATGTTAGTGTAATGCGTTTTATTTTCATGAGTATATTGATGCTTGGGATTCGATTTAATATGTATGTATATATATATATATATTTATTTATTTATTTATATCTTGCCACACTAAAGTTTGATTCATTATTTTGAAAACAACATTCTGGTTATAATATAAATATATTTATATATGCTTGTTAAGTTATAGTTGAAATATTGTATTAGAATTTGCATTTTGTGAATAATATATATACTTATATTTATCATGTGGTTATAGTAAAAGAACATCCCTATTTATGTAATTAATTGAATATGTTAGAAAGTGAATTAGGGAATTGAGTAGAGTGAAATTATTTATTTATAGTTAGATAATTGAAATATTTGTTGAATTAAACATATTATTTATTATCTGTGTTTGTTGATTATTTCATAATTGTTTAATTGTGGATTTGTAAAAACATAATGTATTTAATTGTTTAGATTATTGTGTTCTTGTTTAGTTATGGAATTGATGAAATAAGGAATTAAGATTACTTTGTAAATCAAATATAAATGTGGACTATTTTAGTATAAATGTCATTAAGGTAGTCCTTGCAATTGTGGTGTTATGTGACTTTAGGTGACATATGAGGAGTTTATGTGTGACTTAAATGATCTCTTAATATGTGGAAGTCAAATGGTGAACCAAGAAATAAATAGATAGAATATAATTTATTTTTATTTTTATTTTTTTTCCTTCAAATCTTCATGACTAATGCTTGGATTGTATTCATACTTACCCAGACAATTGAATGAATGATTTTGATCAACTTACATTTAGATAAATGAGAAGGCCAATGCAAGTAAATGAATTTAGACAATTTCTTGAATGATTATTTTTCCTTGCATTCTTTTTACCATTGACTCATAAGTCCTTTATAGGGATAGTTACTTTTTAAACTCTTGTGAGCATGATTGACTTGATTGTTCGAGTGGTTTGGTCTTCTAATTGTGAATGCGAGTCGTTAATGGCTACTGTTGTTATGCCTTGTGCCCTTTCTTATGCAAGTATGAATAAGTATTTGAGTAGGCTATTTTTATTTTATTTTTGCAAGAATATGCTTACCCAGTTCTTCAGTCTTCGGCTTCACCTAAGTGGGTGGCAGCTGCCTAAGAAACTGTCTAGGGTGATGGACCCTAGAAAGGGTTGCATACCCACTCCTCTAGTATGTAATGTTGTATGGGTCACATATTGCTTATGCATAGAGGATTGAGGTTAGTGTGTATTTGTGGTGTTGTGTTACTTTTGTGTTGGGGAAGATTCCTCCTTGAAAGTCTTATGAGTGAACCCTTGGTTGGTCAGTCAATGAGTTGGAGCAGCTCAAGTTGTCGAACTACGGTGCCTCTACGAATTATATACATAGGCAAGGCCATCGAGTGATGAGCTCCCGAGGCATTAGGTCGGGCCCCTAGGACTATTCTTCTGAGTCTTGTTTGAGTCTTGTCGTATATTTTTGATAACGTAAAAACTACCATTGATTTATATAGCTTCTCTTAGTGATCATGTGTTAACTATCTTTGATCTGATGTGTGTGCCAAGTCATGTAGACCTTGCAGGTATAGGCATTGGGAGCAAGGAATTCTCGATAAAATAGAATGTAAGAGGTATGTTAAGCTGACCTAAGTAAGTAGACTCTATTGCCAAAGTTAGTAAATCACTTCTATCTTTTCTTGTAGCTTGTGTGATCATTGATAATAGCTATAAGTAGTGAGTTGTGTTGTTATTTTTATTTTCATTGTTAGTTGTTTGGCAAGTAACCTCACGTGCCCCAGAGAACTAAGTGAATAGTGTAATGTAATGTGTTATGTGATTATGGTTAATGTTCTCACATGTTCAACTGTATTGTTTTTAAAAAAAAAAAATTATTTGCTTTGTCTGTGTTCTCTGGGTTTGCATGACGGGCGTTACAAACTATTGTTGAAAAATAGATAATTAGTGAACTTTTTTTTGGAAAAATATGTACGTACCAATATTTATGTCCTCATTGAAAAAAATAAAAAAATAATTTCAATAAATACAAAAAAAGTTATGCAATTGAAAGTGCACCAATGTCTAAATTGTAATTAGTTTGACTTTAAAACTTAACTAAAAGAAAAATATTCAACAAAATGTTATGGAACAAAATGGAAGCCCTAAATATTAGTGTTACCAACCTAAATTCAAAAGAATCAGAATTCAATCCTTTGTATAAAAATAGTTATGCGATTGAAAGTAGACATCACTTTTTAAAAATGTTGTTTACTATTAAAAACTAGTTATCAAAGGAGATGCAAAAAAAAATTACTTTTTTTTTTAAATATATATATTTAGAATCTGCAAAGAAAATTTCACAAATCACTAGTTTGGATCATCTTCAAATTCCTAACAATTTACCTACTATAAGTGTCAAAAAGTGAAGATTTTGCTCAAAATGTTGCTTTCAATGTCAAGTTTAGCCAAAAAGTGTAACCCACTATTGTGGGATCACCCAAATATCTTGACTTGTAACTCAATCTACATTTTCCCAAAGTTAACATAGGAAACTATGGCTTGAACTTCATCCTTTTCACGAAATGGACATTGTGAAATTTATGATGTTTTTGACATAGAAATCTAGTTTGACCATAATCAAGACAAGTGTTTGTGGTAAGAAAATATTCACTTAAGCAAGATAAATTGGTCAACAAAATTGAACCCCACATGACCATTTGGAGACCGATCACTCCCATGGAACAACTAGACCTTACACCTACTATTATTCAACCAAACTTTGAACTCATTGAAGGAGAACAAATTGACATAATCAATGTTTCGAGAAGCTTCACTGTTGAAACAAAAGAAACACCTGCTCAGTGGAGAAATGCCACCAAAATATTAGACGAAGAAGAGGAACAAACCGACATTGACACTGGAAGGCCCCTATTACCACCACCTATGTGGCAATAAATATCCTCTTTTTTCTATAGTCTAAATGATCTCACACAAAATCAAAATCCCCAAGAGAAGGTCTACAGGTCATCATTTCAAGCTTAGGAATCTTACTTCAAAAGCTCTCAAAAAACACCTTGCAACACTTCACCAAAATAGAACCAAGTTGTTATACTACTTCTACAAATGTGTTTCAAGGAATAATCTAGATTTCTATATGTTCTTTTTTGGTCAAAACCCTAGTCTTTTTCATGATAATGATTCTATCTAAAATGTTGGATCTTTAGGACTTGAGAACTTTAGAGGTCTAGCATGTTTCTCACTACCTTGGTCTTATGAAACAAAGGTTCATTCTAAGTCAACATTGGGTGAATCATTTCACTCACCCCTTCATCAAATTCCAAACCTCACTTCACCAAACTTTGCAAATATTTTGAATACACTAACACTTTTTGTCTTAAACATCTATCAAACCAACCCCTAACTTAGCTACTTTGTATGTGAAATGTATCCTTTTCCATGCACTTGGTTGAGTTAGTTATCATCTTTGAGCTAGTTTATCTTGAAGGTCATGAGTCTACCCTAAAGATTTCTGAGTTCATAAAAATCCTTTATCAAACATCAAAACATCAAACTCTTAAGTCAAAAGTGTTGTCCCAAAAAAATTGCAAAGATCACTTTCCACATCATCCACCTTTTCATCCCCCATTATCATAATTGCTCCAAAAAGACTTAGATCATCCCTTTTACCTAAATTTGAGTCAACTAGAGAGTTCAAACATTATAGAACACAACACAACTCTCCTAAAGCTGACCCAAAATTAATGGTAAAGACAAGATCACAACACATGAGAATCATGGAGAAAACCAAAATCACATTTACCTCAAGTGATCCAAATCCTCTAGAATTTGATCCGAGAATTCAAGTTACCCCATCACAACAAACCTCATCTCCATCAAGACCATATGAGATAGAAGACATCATGAAAAACCCATTTGAACTTACTAGGGAAGAAATCATGGAACATCAAGCCTTTGAAAATGTAGCTCCAATTTCCCCATTATTTGTTACATAAAATCTGACATAAGGATTCACAACTCCATCACTAGGGATAAATCAAACATCCACTCCTAGTCTTGCAACTAGTCTTACCAAATGCTTTGGTCTAATTCTTCCATTAGAAAGAAACACAGTTGTGAGTACCCTCAATACCAATCCTCCATCCCAAACCACTACTTGGACACCTACCTTTGGTGCTCCTCCCATTCCCGAAGATCCC
The DNA here is from genome assembly GCA_007258455.2 of Sequoia sempervirens. Classification (NCBI taxonomy): domain Eukaryota; kingdom Viridiplantae; phylum Streptophyta; class Pinopsida; order Cupressales; family Cupressaceae; genus Sequoia; species Sequoia sempervirens. The sequence goes on along the minus strand of VDFB02173017.1, from coordinate 87,943 downwards.
CAACATCCATATAAACCCATTGAACTTTATTACTCCACAACAACCTCCACATATCGAGGAAACCCGTCTTCATCCATACCTGTGAGTACCACAAGTGTGCCCACCATCACACAAAGTAGTCTAGACCAAGTGTCTCAAAAACACACACAAGGGCATGCCAACACCATAATACAAACTCAACCCTTAATGCAAATTGGGACATCTCTACCCAATCCTCCAACTGGTTCATCCATACCATTGGCTTCAAAAAATAAACCCATCCCATCAATTATCAACCCATCTCAAAACAATCCCTTGGTCATAAATCCCATCAACCTAGGTAATACCTTGTCCACATCCCTAACACAAGGAAATCCTCAATACATGGGACAAGGGAATTTTTTTAATCAATGGAATCAAGGTCCTAGTGTGTCATTATCATTGCAAAAACTAATGGAACCATCCTCATCTTTCCCCATGGTCCCCTTCACCATGAAAAATCAAATGAGACCTCAAACTTACATTCCTCCACCTCAACCCACTATCTTACAAGGAATGTTAAACCAAGGGAACCCCCAACCTCTCATCACCAATCCACTACCCACTCAACACATCAACACTCATAATTCATCACAGATATCCCAAAAAATACCTGATCCCACATTGCAAGGGCATACCTTAGCTTTACAGCAAGAACAATAAGCATATCAACAAGCCATACAACAACAACAATAACATCAAGCATCCCTAGAAACAAAACAAAAACAACAAGACCCCTAGTAGCACAACAATAGCAACACCAAAAACAAGCAACATAGCAAAAAAAAAAACAACAACAACAACAATAAGAAACCTTAGCAACATAAGCAACACAACAACAACAACAAAAATAATAAGGAACCTTAGCTGCACAACAACCAACCTTAGTAGCATGACAACAACATCAAACCCATGAAGCAACCTTAGCAGCATAGCAACAACAGTAGGTCCAATAACAAGCCCTTGTGGTGCAACAACAACAAGAAGTCCAACAAGCAGCCCTTGTGGCTCAACAACAACAACAAGCCTTACTAGCTCAGTAGTCAACAACAACAACAAGCCTTACTAGCTCAGTAGTATTCCCAACAACAACAATGACAACAACAACAACCAAGTTCCCACTATAATCCTCAACAAAACATTGTCAATACAAACACAATAGGAACATATACATCAACACCTCAATCACCTTCACATAATCTCACACCACCATACACCCCATACAACACCTTATCATATCAAAATCCTACATACAACTCATCTATCATCCCACCTCTTGTTCCTCCACCAAATCCATAAGATGATCTAGCATCACAACTCAAGGCATTGTCACATGAAATGCAGGATTTTCGAATGGGAAAGACAAAGAAACTCCATACATAGAACCTATGTCCCTATCCATTTGATCAAAACATCACAATGGTCCCATTCCCTCCTGGCTTTGAAATCCCCAAATTTGATAAATACAAAGGAAGAGGAAGTCCTATGGACCATGTCAAATAATTAAATTTCATGTGTATGGAGGTGGCCTACAATGATTCTTATTTAATGCGCCTCTTCCCTCGAAGTTTAATAGGTCCTACAATGGATTGGTTTTCTCAACTACCTCTTGGTATTAAAAATTTCCAAGAAATTACCAATAAGTTCATTGATAAATTCTCCTTTAACCTTGACATGGACATAAGCTTAAAGAAGAGTTATATACCCTTAGAAAAAAAGAAGAAAATCTTTTGCTAATTTCTTGCAATGGTGGAGAGAAAGAGCTAGTAAAAGCATGTGGCCTCTTCCTAATGAACAAGTGGGGATCATTATTGCAAATATAGATCTGGATATTTCCTTCCACTTGAAAATGTAGTGCATCACCTCTTATGATGAGCTTGTCCCTAGATCCCTTAACATCGAGAGAGCTCTAATATCACAGGGAAATACCCAATCTTAAAAAGAAAATCGCCCATCAAATAGTTCAAAAAACAAGCCTCGTGTCTAGGATAATAAAAAAACCATAACAAGTGATAGTGTGCTAGATGCTAAGGTAGTCCTAAGTGCTCCTAGACCAAAAAAAATCAAGTTACTAACATCCAAACAATTGTGTAGCAAACAATACTCCCTCAGAATAGTAAGATCAATAACACTGACACCCAAAAATGATGAACCCCTAACCAGAACACCTATCCTAAACACAAGTACACACAATTGTTAGAACCTATCGAGACCATCATGAAAAAATTGGTATAATCAAACCTCATAACACTTCCCAACTTTGAAAAATACCAACAACCACAAGAGAAACCATCTTGGTATAATGAGAATGATCTTTGTGGCTTTGAAAAAATCAAAGGACACAAAACAACAAATTGCATGTAGCTTAAAAATATTATCCAAGACCTCATAGAAAATGACACCATATCTGTTGAAGTACTCGCCGAGAATCAAGATCTTAAAATTTACAAGAACCCTATGCTAGATCATAGCAAAGGGAACAACAACGAAAAAAATAAGGATTACAAAAATGTGCAACATAGCTATTCCAACGTGGTTGCTTCCTATGATAGTGTCATTATTGTTGTCGGTAGGAAAGGGCCTAGTGTGGAGTGTGGAATCAACACATGACATGGAAAAATTACCGTCCAAGGAGTCCTATCTCAATCTAGGGAACAACCTACTTTTCCAACATCCCATCCCATTAAGTACAATCTCCTAGATAAACTTAAGAAGAACCTCACACATATATCAATCTTGGAACGATTAAGGCTATCCCACACATATAGGGAAATCCTAGAGAAAGCTTTATTAGAATCATCTATCCCTAAGGATATTGATACAAATTAGTTTCAAGCTATGGTAAGGAATATCGCTCATCATCTTCTCACCTTCTCAAAACAAGACATACCATCTCATAACCATGCTTTACACCTTGAGGTTTTTATTCATAAGAAGAAGGTCAACAGACTCCTAGTAGATGGAGGTGTTGGTATGAATATTTGTACCCTTCAATTGATCAGGAACTTGGGATATTTAGAGGATACTATTGAGAAAGCAAAGAGTACCACCACCAAAGCCTATGATGACCAAGAGCGAGTATTGCAAGGCATCATTGCATTACCCATCCAAGTGGGACCCATCATTGTAGAAACTACATGCCAAGTGCTCAACCTTGATCTCTCCTACAACATCCTACTTGACTGACCATGGATCCATGTGCTAAAAGCTGGAGCCTCGACCTATCATCAATGTTTAAAGTTTCCCTTTGAGGGAAAATAAATTACCATCCATGGAGATCCTGAGCCTTTTTAGTATTGTAAAATTCTTGAGGCCAAGTTCTACAAAATCCCCCAAAAACCCAAGAATGACAAAGGGCCTACACCTTCTACCTCATTTGTTGACCCATTACCCCTTGCATCTACCTTTGAAATGAAATCACTCATTGTGTAGAGTATACTTGACATCAAACTAGTAATCTAGGATGATGGATGTGGAAACTCTAAGCCAATGAAGAATACCTTTATCTTAGGAGAGATACCTCTTTCTCCTCAATCCCATGGGAAACCCACATCTAGTGTTGGTGTAATTAAAAGTGTTGTACCTTGTCCTAGGTCATGATTAAACCTTAGTTAAGTTTACTTAGGGACCACATAGGAAGTTGTTGGAGATTTTACACTTTTGGTGGACTTGACATGTCATTACTTTATCACTTCCACCTTTTGTGGACACATCATGTGATTATCTCTCCACCTTTTGTGGGTGATCCACCTTTTGTACTGATTATCACATTATCACTTTTCCACTTTAGGTGGAGTGATAACTTTTCATATTTGTCTCATGTCATAATATTATGACACTTGTCATAATATTATGCCTTTCTATGTTCTCACCTTGGCTATATAACCAAGGGGTACTCTATGTACATTTGCTCATTCCATCATATTTGCATTATTGGCAGAATATAGTTTATTCCTGTCATCTTGTTTCTATCTCTCTTATGCTTGTGCTTTCTATTAGGCCTCTAGATCTTGGGTGGCTACCTTCATAGCCAATTCTTACATGGTATCAGAGCTATTGGAGTTCCTTTGGATTGTCATTTTGGAGAGATTCTTGGAGGGTTCCATTTTTGGCCTTGTGTTGCAGGTGCATTTTGGGAGCTTGTTGCATCAGATTCGAGCTCACCATTGCTTCTAGAATGTTCAAAATAGTCAAAATTTCCTTTTGTTTCATCTCAATTGGACATTGGAGGCCAAATTTGCAAAGGGTTGAAGATTGGAGGTGGTTTCTAGATCTAGGAGCTAGCTACCACTTTGGAGAATTTTTAGCCAAAAAAGACATTGCCATCATGCTCAGAAGGGCCAAAAACCCATAAATCGATTGCCAAATTGTGCAAATCGGAGCAAGTTGTCCGTCGAGGAAATTTTTTTTTGCTAGCTGAGCCATACGACCCAACCATCATTACATTGGTATGATTTAATTTTCCGTAAAAAAATATATATACTTCTTTTTTTTGTGAAATATTTAATAAAAAAAATTATTATTCAGAAAAATATTTGAAATTGTTTTGCAATTTTTTTGTAAAGTCTTTTTATAAAAAAAAAATCAAATTAAAAAATTATTAGTACAGTCTATGGACTGTACAGTTCATATACTGTACCCATGGTACTACGTGGCAAGCCGGCCCATTGCCCACTTGCGATTATCGACAGATAAAATCTAGCCTGTGGTCATACAAAAATTTGGCAGACGGTCATACAAAATCTGGCAGCAGTCAACAAATTCAACAAACTTTGGAAATATCGGCAGCAAGGAATATTCCAATAGAGATTTTGGCCAGTCAACAAAAACTCGACAACAAGATTCAGATGAGAATCTTAAAGATTCCATTCACGTGGTAAGAATATTCAATTCATTGTGAAGAATATTCTGGCAATTCCAGAGCATATTTCGGTGTATTGGATGATGATGTGTGACAACCAAATGGCCATCAAATTTAGCCTCATAAATTGTTATGATGGCCATCAAACCATCAAATTTAAGCTTGTGAATTGATGACAACAACATTTTCTAATTTTTTTTTGTCCCCCTCACCAATGGAGTTTTTATTTTTGTAGTCTGACTTTAAAGGCTCATAACTTGTTCATTTTGAGGCTTTTTTCGAGCAATTTTTTTTTGATTTGTGATAATTTTTCGTGTACTTCATAGTGGTGTGTTTGGTTTCTAATTTTGGTGGAAATATTTTCTAGAAATTTTAGTTTCTCAACACTGTACTTGTTCAATCCTTATTTCTGCAACTTTCAGGGCTTTGTTCAGGCACATACAAACTCCTTTTCAAGTGCTATTTTTTTTGAAAGTGCATGATATTTCGTCTAATTCTTGAATCTGCAATCATTTTGAAGTGATCTTTAGTGGATTTTGTACTTTCAACATATGGTCCTTTTTGGCCTATTTGGCACTTGTATTACATAGATCTGGATTTAGGTCTTTGCTTATTTGTTCTAGTCTATTCTTAGCCTATTTGTGGCAAGTTGTAAATTAGAAACCATAAGTCCACTAGCCAAGTTGCAAGTGGCCTATTGTACACACACTGCATTATAAAGTGCCAAAATCATCTATTTGGGGGGGGGTACTTTGATTGAGTGAATTTGGGGGGGTGTTTCTTATATGATTTTTCCTATTTTCTCTTGTTCTCTTGCATTCCATAATGGGTTCATCTAAAGTTCCACTCTTAACTGCACATAATTATGCTAAATGGAAAGTATGTGCATGGAGTAAACTAATGGAAAAAGGTTTAATTTACTACTTTGATGGAACCATAACTGCACCTTCATATCCTAAGGAAGATCCAACTACATATATGGATTGGCTCACTAAAACTTCTATGGCATTGGGTACACTAAGAAAGTTCATTTCAGATGATCTCATTTTCCATGTTGATAAATGTACTACAACCAAGGAAGCTTGGGATAAGCTTGCCGCTTTGTATGGAAAGGTTGATAAGGTTAAGGGATACAAACTCGAACATGATCTCTTAAGCCTTGATCCCAATGATTTTGACACAATTCAGGATTATGTCACTAAGGAAAATGAGCTAAGAGCACAACTAAAAGATTGTGGTATTGAAAAGAGGATGATCAATTGGTCTTCAACTTGTTGGACAAACTTCAAATTGAGTATGCAACATTTGTTTGAAGTTTTCAGACTCAAAGATTGACAATAAGCAACTTCAATTCACCATCTTTTGAGGATCTCACAAATATTTTTATTCTTGAGAAAAATAAGTTGATGAAAATGGGAATTCTCAAGTCTTCAACTTCAAAAGCATTGGTGATCAATCATGGAAACAATAAGCAAGGAAAAGGAAAAGACCAAAAGCAATATTCACCAAAGCCACAAGGAGAGAGCAAACAATCCACTCCTCCACAACAAAGGTCAACTTCATATTCTTCAAAGAAGTATAACTATTCAAGCAAGAAGAAGCAACCAACATGTGCATATTGCAAAAATATTGGTCATGAGGAGCATCGTTGTCATGTTAAGAAAATTGATGAGTTGAAAAATATCCTTAAGAAGAACAACATCAACTTTCTAGCTACATATCAAGAGAAGGACTCATCTCCTTCAACCACTTCTTCTAAGGGAAAAAGTACAACTCTCATGGCAACAACATCAAGCTCATCTCCTTCTTCTTCATCTCAACATGAGAAACATAAGGGGAAATAATTTCTTGCAGTTGTAGATTCCAATTCATATAGGTGGATCCTTGATTTAGGAGCTTCACATCATATGACTTTGTCCAAGGATATGTACTCTTCATTTGATTCTTGTTCATCACCACCCATTTTCATGGCCAACAACACTTCTTTGGAATTTTGTGGGAAGGGATCTATTGACATTGAAGGTGGAGCATTTAATGATGTTCTATGTGTGCCTACTTTGTCAAGGAACATCCTTTCCATCTATCAGATTACACATAGTGGTACAGGAAAGAGTGTAGAGTTCACACCAGATTATGTCATTTTTCAGGATTTGTACAATAGGGCTCTTGTTGCAGTTGGGGAGGTTGATAATCGTTCTCAGTTGTACACCTCATATTTTGCTCCTATTGATGATTCAGTTCACCCCAGTATGGACACACTTGAGGAGATTGAGTATGGTTACTTGATTCAGTTCACCCCAGTATTTACCTATAGTTGATATTCCATCTCCTACATTGAATGATGTACCTGATGATACTTGTGTTTTGACAGTTTCAATGCCTTGTGATTCAGTGCAACAATGCATACCTTGTCTTCCAGCAGTAGCTTCATGGGATGACTACTTGTCAGACATTGGTAGCTTGTTTGTTGAGTCCTACATTGTAGATTTGGGAGACACATTTGATTACTTATATCTTCTCTTTGATGAAGGTGATTCTTCTTTAGTTGTTGCGAGAGAACACTCTAACCCTCCTCTACATGATCAGTCTTTCGAGGTTGATGTGATTGTGGATGTATATGTACAATAGTTGGAGGAGCCCACTTTCTCTTTTGAGGAGACATCGCCTTTGGAGTATGTTCTACCTTCATCCTTGCTAAATCTTGAGTTGTCTTTTTTAGCAGATGAGAGTGTTGTTGCAAAGGGGTTCTCATAGGTTCCAGGAAGTGACTACACCATTGTAGCTTCACATGGTTTGGGAAAGGCATCTTTCAACATCAACATAGGGAAATTTGAGCAACTTTCAAAGACTTGTTACATTTTGAGGGTTCTTCCTTCTCACTTATGGATTGGGAAGACTTCATTCATGCACCATTGGTATTGTTTCTTCCTAAGGGGAGGAATGTTGTTTGACAGTTTTGGAGCAGCTTCTTCATTCCTTCTTGAGCTTCTTCCATGGGTGATCATGGTACATTGAGGGGGGGCTACTTTATCTCTCTTCTTCTCTTGTATGGGGGGGACGTTTTCCTCACATGGGTTTTTTTCCTTCTCATGCCATATTCATAGGATTTTGTATCTCATCTCTCTTTTGGGGATAGTTTTTTCCCACTACATTTTTCTATCTTTACTCCACTTGTGAGAGATTTCATTGCATTTATACATGGGTACCTAACATGGCCTAGTAGCCGAAACCCATCTTGCATTGTTTGCATTTGTGTACATTCTCCCTAAGTTTCACTTAAGGGGGGTGTTGGTGTAATTAAAAGTGTTGTACCTTGTCCTAGGTCATGATTACACCTTAGTTAAGTTTACTTAGGGACCACATAGGAGGTTGTTGGAGATTTTCCACTTTTGGTGGACTTGACATACCATTACTTTATCACTTCCACCTTTTGTGGACACATCGTGTGCTTATCTCTTCACTTTTTGTGGGTGATCCACCTTTTGTGTTGATTATCACATTATCAATTTTCCACTTTAGGTGGAGTGATATCTTTTCATATTTGTATCATGTCATAAGATTAGGACACTTGTCATAATCTTATGCCCTTCTATGTTCTCTCCTTGGCTATATAACCAAGGGGTCCTCTATGTACATTTGCTCATTCCATCATATTTGCATTATTGGCAGAATATAGTTTATTCCTGTCATCTTGTTTCTATCTCTCTTATGCTTGTGCTTTCTATTAGGCCTCTAGATCTTGGGTGGCTACCTTCATAGCCAATTCTTACATCTAGCAATAAAGAGGCTGAAACAATCAAGATGGCAGCTACTACCCTCACCAAGTGGGGGGACCTAAACAAAGAAGATGTCAATGAGGAAGATGTATCTAAACTCCTCTATTAGGATGAATGACCTATTCCTATTCTTCCCATGGAAGATAACAATAAAGTCTTGCAACTAATGAAGGGATGGGGCTATAGCAAGAATGAGAAGTTAGGATAGAATGATAATGGTTTGCTAGAACCCATCGTTCTTGAGAAACATCCAAAGAATATTGCCTTAGGTTGTACTACTAGCAAGGTCACCCTTATTGGAAAAGGTACTTCCACTAAATGGGTTGAGGCTTCACGTTGGTTACCTACATCACGTGATGCAACCTTAGATGACTTTCCCCTTGATGTTGCTGACCTATTTGAGAATAACTCTCTCTTCATGATATCCATAACATCCTTCACTCCAAGCAATCAACCAACTGAAATACACATAGTATACCTACAACTCGTTGACTTGGACCAACAAGGACCATCGATTCTAGATTTATTCAAAAATAATGAATCAATCTTAGAATTCATGGGACTCTATGACAACTTACCATGGGTAGATCACAAAGTAGGGTTTGACATGGAGCTAGACACAAGAGTATATTATGCGGAGAAAACTGAATCCTTTAGTCACAAAATTAATGAAATGCAACTAACATGCGTATCTTTGAGTGAAAACTACACTATGGAACTTTTCTGATCCCAAAATAGTAAAAAGAAAGGATGCATCTAAGGGTGAAAACCTCTTTGAGATGTCCAAGGAAGAGGGATTCAATCTCCTCCTTAGTGCAATTCATCTAGAGAAGTCAAAATTTTTAGCAAGGAAGGCCACTCCAGTCAATGTGGGAATAAAAGAAGCACCCAAGATCACTTTCTATGCCAAATCCTTGTTGGATGAAGAATACAAGAATCTAGCATCATTCCTAAAAGAGCACAAAGCTAACTTTGCATGGTCAAATACTGATATGCCAGGCCTTGATCTAGAAGTGGTAGTACATCATCTAGTAATCTATCTTGAAGCCAAACTAGTAAAGTAAAAGTTAAGGAAGATGCACCCTTAGATAACAATCTTGGTCAAACTTGAGTTACAAAAGCTTCTTGATGTTTAATTTATCTGACCAATAGATTATCTTGAGTGGGTTTCAAACTTGGTACCAATCTCAAAACCCACTGGGGGCATCAAAATATGAACTAATTTCAGAGATTTAAACAATGCATGCTCGAAGGATGATTTCCCTCTTCATAACATCAACATCATAGTGGACTTAATAGCAAGGCATAAAATGCTATCACTCATTGACAAATTTTCAGGCTATAATCAAATCATGATCGCCAAGGAGGATCAACAAAAAACTACATTCACTTGTCCATGGGGGACATATTGCTGGAATGTGATTCTATTTAGGCTAAAGAATGCAAGAATAACCTATCAGAGAGCAATGACCCTCATATTTCATGACATGATCCAAAAAATAGTTGAAGATTATGTAGACGATATTTTGGAAAATTAAAAGAAAAGAATTGAGCACATACAAGTCTTACGACCCATCTTTGATAGGATTGAAGAATACAAAGTACGACTAAACCTGAAAAAAAGTGTCTTTAGGTTTACATCGGGAAGCTTCTTGGATATATCATCTCACAAAGAGGGATAGAAATTGACCCAAAAAATGGTAAAATCTATCCTAGACATGGAGCCACTGCAAACACTAAAATAGATGAGAGGGTTAATAGGAAGATTGTAGTCCATCAAGAGGTTCATTTTCACATCTTCTCCATAAAGAAATAACTTACAAGTGGGATGAGAAGTGTGATAAAGCTTTCCAAGAGATCAAGGATTATCTATTGAAACCTCTAGTGCTCATTCCACCAATATCAAACAAACCATTGATCCTACATATCTTAGCAACATCAACAACATTAGGTGCTCTTTTGGCACAACATGATGAAAATGTGAAAGAAAGGGCTATCTATTACATTAGCAAGACTTTGGTGGGATATGAAATAAACCATTCATCCATTGAGAAAGCCTACTTAGCATTGGTTTTTAGTTCACAAAAAATTAGACACTACATGCTGTCACATCAAATCAAACTCATTGCAAAGATTGATCCATTGAAATACCTATTATCTAAGGAAATTCTTACTAGGCAAATGGATAAATGGGTAGTGATCTTAACAAAATTTTACATAGATTATATGGAGTGCAAGGAAATTGAAGGAAAAGTGATTGTAGAACAACTAGCGGAAGTACCTATCTATGCAGATAATCTTTTGATATTTGAATTCCCTAATGAATTAGTGTTCCCTACCAATCTCACAATCAGTGGAAATTGTACTTTGATGGATCATTCACCCAACATGGATCAGGAGCGGGTATTCTTGTCATCACCCCTCAAGGTGATTGCATCATAAATTCATATAGGATATCATTCCCCTGTACTAACAACATTGTTGAGTACAAATCCCTAATTACAAGTCTAAGGATAACCGTTCAATGGAAGATACAAGAGATGAAAGTCTTTGGAGACTCACAGTTGGTTATCAACCAAGTCAATGATAACTACCAAGCTAAGGATGATAAGCTTACTCCTTACAAGAAGATGGTAGAAAGTCTCAGGGACCTTTTTATAGATATAACTTTTGAGTAGATTCCTTGCATGAACAACTAAGTAGCATATGCTATGGAAATAATCAACTCACTATTAAACATGTTGAACAACGTCCTACAATGTGAATTCTTGGTAGAACAACTTCTCATACCAACTTTTGAAATACTAAAATCAGATTTCATGTGTGTCATTGTTGGTCTTGGATCCCCATGGTACGATGAGATCTTTACCTACCCAAGAAGAGGAACCCTCCCATTTGATATCACCTCCAACCTTAAAAATACCTTTATCAAGAAGGCATCCCAGTTTGTGATCCTAGGTGATACCCTTTACCGTTGAAGCATCAAGGGGACATTACTACAATGTCTTAACCAAGAGGAAGCCTTGACCTCTTTAATAGAAATACATGATGGAATATGTGGTTCCCATTCTTGTGGTATGACTTTAGCTAAGAAACTATTGAGGATGGGGTACCACTGACCAACCATGAAAAGAAAAGACCATTAGTATGTGTAGAAGTGTGTCCAGTGTCAATAGCATGAAGATCCGATTCATGCTCCAGCTCAAGAATTACAACCAATGGTCACACCTTGTCCTTTTTCACAGTGGGGGATTGAAATCATAGGAATGATCACTCCAACCTCATCCAATGGCCACAAGTTTATCATAACAACCATTGAATACTTTACCAAGTGGGTTGAAGCCATTTCTATGACCTACATAATGGGGAAGCAAATTGCTAAGTTTATCTCAAATTACCTAATTTTTCATTACAGTGTTCCGTAAACCCTTATCTTATACAACATAACACCCTTCAAGAATTAGGATGTAAAGGAGCTATGTTAGAGATTCAACATCAAACATTGATTCCCTACCTGATATTATCCTTAGGGCAATGGTCAAGCTAAAGCTACAAACAAAACCATTCTTAAAATCTTGAAGAAGATGGTTAATGAAGCCGATTGTGAGTGGAATTTGTAGCTAAATCCCACTCTTTGGGCCTATTGAACTAGTATCCAAATGCCAATAGGTGCAACCCCTTTCTCCTTGGTTTGTGGATCAAAAGCCATTTTTCTTATTGAGGTTGAGCTCCCATCATTGCGAGTGTCACTACAAAACCTAATCATCGATGAAGAAGATAGAGTATCTTGACTAAATGAGTTAGAATTCCTGGATGGGAATTTCCTTGATGCTGTTAATCACTTGCAAGTATATAAAAAATGACTGAAATGAAGCTCCAAAAAGAAGATCAAATGTCGGTCTTTTTAAGTAGGAGATCTTCTCCTAAAGTAGAATTAGAAAAACCTTCCAGATTAGGATAGTAAAGGAAAGTTTGAGCTTAACTGGTGGGTCCCTTTATCATCACAACAAGCTATGGATTAGGAGCATACCAATTGTCAACACCTAAAGGTGAAACCTTGTGAGAACCAAATAATGACTTGCATCTTAAATTTTTTTATGCCTTGTCTTGAAGAGTATAAATCTAAAAATATAAAAAATTCAAAAAATGATCAAAATCCAAAAAAATGAGAAAAAGGATTGAAAACAGTAAATAAAAACAATCGTCCTCCAGTGAAAACCACTTCGGTGGTGCTTTGGGAAAGTACCTTGGTGAAAACCTAGAAAATAGGTGCCTTGTGTAAATAAAGTACCTCCATCTACTTGGGCTCTTTATCCTATCATTCCATCTATTGCATCACATCCTTCATCCTCTTTCATCCATCTCCCATCCATGTTTGCATCATAGCTTGATATTGTGAAGTATCATATCCCCTTAGTACTACATGGCATAATTTGAAGGTTAGTTTGTCTTGCCTATATCGAGGTAGTCTATCATTTCACACTAGGGGAAATTTATTATGGATCAAATTAGGTTCTTATATATCTTAAGGTCATCGAAAATCTCAAAAACATTTGTAAAATCTTGTATAGCTAAAATCCAAAAACATTCATAAAATTGTAAAGTCAAAATACAAAACATTTAGAACACATCAAAACTCCCTAAAAAAGTCAAACATCGAAAATCCAAAAACAGAACCTTGTCGAACTAGGGGTCTCTGAGCTTGAACACATGCAAGGCCATCATTGATGTGCCCCGAAGACACCCTAGGTCAATCTTTAAGATTTTATCATAATAAATTGGCAATCCATCAACTGTTCATCTCTCATTGTTAATAAGTCGATTAAGTCAAACTACATGGTTTATGCGTGTATAACATAGGAAAAGCTAATGTTTGATTAGCCCCCAAGGACCCTAGGATAGGTCTCTTAGGTTAGGTTCTTGGTCAAAACTTAGAATATCCCTAAACATTAGAAAATAAAAAAATCTTAAACATTTGTAAGAACTTAGAAAATCCAAAAACATTTGAAAAATCAAAAAAGCCCAAAAAAATTGGAAAACCTTCAAAACCCTAAACAACCTCAAATAATAAAAACTAAAACATTCACATAAACTTTCAAAAGACCAAAATAACCTCAAAACATTTCAAAATACCAAAAACATTGAAATATTCTAGAAAATCCAAAATCATCCACCTCCATCTCAGCTTTCACCCACAATAAACCTCCATCCATAATAAATCAATCATCACCTTCACCCTTTGGAAAACAAATAGAAAGTAAGTATAGAAAGTTGTAAAGTGATAACCTAATTTTCAAAATTGAAAGTCTAAATCATAGGTAAATGCATCGTGGGAGTTTGTATTAATGGCTTATCATAAAGCTCATCATCATCCTACATCAAACCATCTAATCATCATGTTCTAGGATGCATCCTTCTTGAGATGGACATCAACATCAAAATAACCTTAGATAAATTAATTTGGCAAGAGATATAAATAACACTAACTGTTTTTAATCTTTTCTTATGATTTATCTTATTGAACCATTCGAGGACCTCTTGATGATTTCTATCAAAATGATTTAGAGGGAAAGGAAGGGGCATAGATCATTATCTTCATTTTTTATGCTTGTGGGTGTGTGATTGAAAATATGTATTAAAATGAGATAAATACTATTCAAGCACACCAATGAAACTTAAATCAAAGGAAAATTGATTAAACAAAGTAAAGCAAACTCTCAATGCAGAGCTCCTTTGAAGACATCCCATTGTCCTCTATCTCCAGTATTTTGCTAAAGCTCTCCGATTTGTATGCTAAGCTCCACAAAATGACTACTAAAGAACAAGATTTAAAATAAATGCATCCTATACTAAGATGCAAGATTTTGAAGGTTGATAATGGAGGAATGTTGGATGCTCATTCCCAAAGATAATGACTTGACGATGAAGAATGATAGAGATGGATTGAAGAATTATTTGGACAGAAGTTAGGATGCTAGATGAAGATTCGATCCAAATGGCTTGTGAACGCTTGATTTATAGATTTTGAAGGAAAAACTTAGTTGGCAAAGATCAATGGTTGAGATTTAGTCCTGTAAGATGAACGGTATAGGATTTTGAAATTTTGAGAGGGAGATCAAAGGTTTCCTTTTCTTCAATTTTTCTCATTTAGAACTAAAGGAAGGTTTCCGTTTTGAAGAATGAGTTGAAATGAATTTCATAATTAAATAAATTAATTTATTTAATTATATGTGAAGATGCGATTAGAATTTCTCATAATTAAATAAGTAATATTTAATTATGTGTGAGATGATTTTAGAAGGTAATTAAATATTTAAAATATTTAATTATTCGTGGAGTGAGAAATGGTATTAAATTAAATATTTATAATATTTAATTTAACTATGAGATGAAGAGAAGATGAGATTAGAAATTCTCATAATTAAATAAGTAATATTTAATTATGTGTGAGATAATTTTAGAAGGTAATTAAATATTTAAAATATTTAATTATTCGTGGAGTGAGAAATGGTATTAAATTAAATATTTATAATATAAATATTTAATTTAACTATGAGATGAAGAGTGTTTGGAGGAATATTCCATTTTGAATATAAATATTCAAACTTAGAATAATATGATAATTAATATAAATAAATTATAGAATTTATTTAATTTAATTAAGAGGAATATGGAGATGTAAATAATTAAATAAAATTATTTATTTAATTAGAAAATGAACAATATAAATAAATAATTAAATTTATTTATATGTAGATTGAATTGGATATTTAACTAAATAACTAGTATTTAATTAATTACTAGACTTATTATAATGTGACCATTTTAGGTGCATACAGTGGGTATTCTTGTAAAATAATCTTGGTGCATACTTGCTTAGTGTGTGTAGGGAAGTTGTTTGGAGTACATTGTTGACTATTACGTATACTTTGGTTGGATATATTCTAAAGCTTATAACTTACATTCCAATGAGGTTTCCATATGTCAAGGTGGGAAAAAGAACTATCCTATCTGTTTGCAAAGTCAAAGTCCATTACACTAGATACAACACCATCTAGGTTATCAATACCTTGATCCATCATATCTATGTGTTATATCAAAAAATAAGGAATGACATAAAATCCCAATCCCAAAGTATGAACAAATCATCATCATCATTATGTATTTCTCATCACGATCTCTAATAAAGTCTTGGTGGATCATAGACTTGTTGGATCTTTTGGAGAAATCATCCAAATAAATGGTCTTGATCATCGTATTTCTTCTATCTTCTCTCTGTACTAAACTTGTATTATGACAGTCAACAAAAACATCATCAATGCATCCATCCTCCATCCAAAAATCATTAGCATACATACATCTCATAGCACATCCCTTCATATATCCTGCATCATCATTATCATTTAAGTTATGACGAATAATATAGATTTATTATTCTAAGCATCTTAAATCATTACACACATACCATTAACATACATTGAATTATCATATCATAAGCATAAGCATCTGTACTATCCATCCACCCACATGCATACATCATCATTTCATAAAAATGCACAGTAAAATACCCAAAAAAATGCATCCATATCATTTGCATAAGCATAAAATTTTCATATCATATCATGAAAAGATACTAAGAAAGAAGTACATCCATCCATTACAATGCATTATATTGCATATCACATTATTATCATCTCATATTACATATCACATAAACATGAATAATAGGGAAACACATCCATCCATTACGTTGCATCCATACATAATAATATATAAGAATGTCACATCATATCCACATCAAATACATCCATACATTCATACACATACAATAAAAGAAACACATCACATCATAAATCTATATCATCTCATATATCATATATATCAAAAATGACTGTCATGGTACAATATCTAAATTAGTGTATGTATATCAATCAAAAATACAATATGCATGAGGCTATCAAAAGGAGCCCATGAATGTATATCTATGTAAAGAATCAAGAAATAATCAAAGAGTGTCTATACAAATAGGCTAGCCTTGATGGCTTCTCCCCTCACCAACATGTCTCTCTGGTTGATCATTGACCCTAGGATGTACCCCACTCCTTTGAGACTGATATGGATGTCTAAGTGCCATGGGGAAATATCGATGGTAGTGCATGCAATAGTAAGTTGCCTTAGCCACAACCTCTATGTACAATCTGGTAGATAATATCTGCCCTTGGACTACAACTATCATAATTTCTAGTTGCTGATGCAGCCTGGCCTCCTGTGCCAACTGCACCTTGATAGTTTTTTTGAGCTACTGCTTATGATCTCTCTCTATCATGAATACCTATACCTAATACAAAGCTTGATCTCTCTCAATAGTAATCTCTTTGAAATCTACTGACGGGCCTAATCCATCTCACCCATAATAACCTATATCTACTATTGTAGCTACTGAATTTGAGCATCACATGTATCTGGCCTTGGTGGTGGTGGTTGCACTAGTTGCTGCTATGCTGGTTGCTATTGAATTGGAGGTTGTTGATGCCCTAGTGGTGCTCTTGGGACATGTTCATAATTTTGATCCTAGCCATCCTATCTGTCATGTTCTCCACCTTGACCTCTACCTCTTCCTACACCCCTCCCTCTCAGTCTCCCTTGTGGAGGTGCAACTATTGGATCTATCAATCAGTGAGGGGGTGTGAACCATACATCATAAGAATGCATCATTTGAGCATCCACTTGTCCTTGGTCATATGCCCATGGTTGACCAACCAACTGATGAAAGCCCTCGACAACCTCATGGGCTGAGATTGTAGATCCCCACACTGGTGACTCTTTTGCCGACTTGGTGAAGATGGCAGTGTATGCACATCACATGGCCTATCCTTCCTACCTACAAATTCTCTCACCACCCTATCTAGTAGGTATCTCTCAATGATGGTATGCTCTCGACCCCACATGTATCGTTTCTATCTAGTGAAGAAAATCTATTGAAAATAATAATACCATGTTGACATCTAAAGCCAGGGTTGCCATCTGAACACTGTCATATCATCGATGAACCTACGCTAATAAGGAAATTTGAGCTGCACTGTATGTTGTAGTGTGATAGAACCTCTATACCTCCAAACAATATGATCATCTAGCTCTACATCTACCATCTAAAAAAATTGGTTTGAGCACATCGATGTGCTCCTAGGCTCAAATGTGTAGTAAGGTGACCCTTGTGCCAATTGCCCTACCATCGCAGTATACAAAATAATGCATATCATGGTATAGGGAGCCAACATCATTGGCCCCCAAGTATACTGAGTCCTTCTAAACAACATCTTGTGCAAAGCTAGGCCCCATCCTAGACTGAATCCTCTGCTTCATTGATCTAAAGCAACCAAGCATGAGATGATGGTGACAATAATAAATTTAAAGGTAGGCACTCGACCTTTGTACATCTTGAGGTCAATTTGGGAAGTGACTAGAATAATTTCCTCCAAGTCCATCACTTCATGTCATGCATCGTAACTAGCATCATAGTAATATATCACATGCTCACCATATATTGGTAAACACAATATCTGCCATACATCCTCTAGCGTCACTATCACCTCACTAGTAGGAAGGTGGAATGACGAGATCTCGTTGTGCCATCGATCACACAATGCTATCATCATTGCCAAGTGTGTTTGGATGATGGACATGTATGCCACGTACGACATGCCAGTCTCCTTCAAGTGCCCCTATCACAACTTAGATAAATCACCAAGTCTAGACAAAACTATGGGCCGATGCTCGTGGGACATCAAAGGCGGGATAATATCCTACACACACAAAGCACATGACATCAAAATTATTTTTTTTTCGGGTAAGTTTGGAATGTTCATCCCCAAAATGACAATAGCATTGCTATTTATGATAGTGTCACTATAATTTAAATTTCAAACTACAATGCTTGAGGCATTTAAATTGCAAATCACAAGTTGCATCACTAGAAACACATGCATCGCTATTTGGACTTAAAACCTAACCCTAATTTTCAAATCAAGATAAGCACCGCTAAACACATATGTGTCATGATTTAGAATCTAAAACCCTACTTCTAAATTGTGAATTGTGTCACAATTCACATATACATCTCTAAAATTCAAAATAGTGTTGCCGATTCTAAAAATAGCGTCACTCTAGAGTGATCTTTTAGATCTCATCCATTGATTTCTTTTTACCTATTCTATAAATAGAGCTTGCCTCTATTGAATAGGGATCCATCTTTCAAAAGAAAACTTATGTTGTTGAAATCACTGATACTCACACTCACATTTAGCATCTTTTAGTTTATTTTAATTGCATTTAGTTAGTTTGAAGCTTCCATTAATGGCTTCCATGATTACATAATTCATCCATTTATCTTGTTTATTAATTAGGGTTTGAATTGTTTAGTTTAAATTCCATCTAGATTAGCTTAGATTTTGCATAACTAGATCATTTTTAGCATAAAATCATGTTAAATTAGCTTGCATCATTCTCATTTAGATTAAAATTATGTTTTCTTACACATCTCACAACCATTCCATCATTTTCCTTCAATAAAACTAATTGGAACAAGCTCATTGATCCATGAGATTTGGAAAGGTTCATTTTTCCACATCAATGCAACATCACTGCCATAATGGGATAAGTTTCAGATGGATTAGAGTAAACATTTTAACACTTTCATAGTTTAGAATACTTAGTTTTGATAAATGTTTAGTTTAATTTTCATTTGAATGATGCTATTGAGATTTGACATTAGTGGCTTCATTATGCTTTGATTCATCATGGATCAAGTGTAATCAGCCCATGCTAATCCATCCAATCACAGTCACCAATTGTCAAAAATCAATACATGACAAAGATAAGAATGATGTGACAAATAGAGGAAGTTTTACAACACAAAAGAACTCATGTATCCAAGCACCTATGAGGATGACAAGGGTCATCTAAGAACACATAAAACAAGCATGGGGGAACACAACACACACACACACACACACACTAATCTATAGATAAAGAAGAGGCGCCCCCTAGTCCTCATCAATCAAGAGGTCATCATTCTCCTAGTCTAGATCATAATAAGGGGAGGGAAGATGAGCCTAGAAGGGCAGAATATCAAGGGGGTACCCTTTGACCCTCCTGGAATAAAAGCCAATTAAGAAGGCCCCTCAAGGTCTTCTCCAATTAGTTCCTTTGAGGTGGATGCCAATGATCTTGAAAAAATTGTCTATAGGGCCAGTATATCATCTACAAAGTTGAACATGCACTTTATGAGAGTGCCATACATCAACTTAGTGGGCGATGGAGGTGGTGCTCAAGATCCACTACTAGCTTCATCAAATGATTTAGGAGCAATGATGAACTTCAGGGACATTGGGGCTTTCTCTGTCACTAGGATAGCACAAGCCAATGTAGAACCACCCTTTGAAGAAGGTGAACCTTTCTTCTAACCCCCATTGCCAACAGGGTTTTCCTCCATCTTTCGCTTCATCAGAGGATGTAAGATCCTCACAAATGAGGTAGAGGGTGTAGAGGAAGAGGTTAAAACCATGAAATACACCACCAAGGTGTTCAACATGTCCATGGGTTTGGAAAAGGGTGGCATGTCTGGAAGGGACATCAAAAGGGGAGGCTCAATAGAAGAAGCAATGAATACACACACCCTCTTTGGGTTAGGATCATTCATGCTCACAGGGGGAGCTAGGAGCAAGACTAAGACTAATGGAATTGGAGCAAGAGTAGTAGAAGAGGACACAACAAAAGATTCTGAAGTGGGAGTTGCTAGTTTCCCTTCCTTCTTTTGCAAGGTGGCTTGCTCAGTGGCTAGAGCCTTTCTTTGACACTTACGCTCGCATGCAAGGAAGTTTCTACAACTCCAAGAGCTAGAGGTTGCAGCCTAATAAGAGATGGAAGAATTATTGTTTAGTCATCACACTATCCATCACAACCACTTCCAAGAGAGGGAGAGACTCCTAGATGAGAACAAGAGGAAGTGATGGAGAGGATGATGGAACAATAGTAGGGGGAGTAGGCTTGAGTGCCTTAGTGGTGAGCCTCTTCCCATTCACTACCTTAGAGGAAAGAGTAGTAGGAGGCTGCAAAGACTGAGACATAGAAGACACTCCATAGGGACCCTTCCCGTTACCATACAAAACTAGCTGAGGCACCATGGGTAAGATAGGAATTTCAAATGTAAGATGCTTGGGCTTTCACCAAGCGAGCAACATCAGAATCCCCAGTAAATGTATAGGAGTGAAAGTTGATGGAACCGCAACTGAGTGATAGGAAGCAACATGTGGTAGTGGAAGAAGAAGAAGAGGAGCCCTCAACATACTTATCCTCTTCCCTTTTTTGAGTGGCCACGACATCCTCATGTTCCACCTTTATGCAAGCTTTGTGTGAAATGAAATAGGGAGAAGGAGGGTATCTTACCTTTTTCATTATTCCCCCACTCTTGTAATTCACATAAGTTTGATACAATAGGTCTATCTTAGGAGGAAGTGGACCAACAAGGGTAGGACATAAGTGATCCAGTGAATAGACCCCATGTGCAACCGTCAGTTTATAATTGGTGTCGTGGACTACATGCACAAAAAACCTCATGGGAAAAATTAAAGAACTTATGGACTACCTAGGGCACTGCATTCATGGAAACCAACTAGGAAATTCCTAGTTTCACTTTAAATAGTTTAAACCCCAAGATTATTTCAAAGAGTGCATTCACATTTCTAGGCCCAACTAGGATTGAGAAGGTGATGCAACAGATGGAAGGGACAAAAATCCCATCATGTGTATGCATAGTGCTTCTAGATTTGTTATATCCATCCTTATGCAAAAAGTTTCTCAACATGATTTCCTTTGTAAAAATATTCACCTGGTATGTAGGGTCAATGAGAACACCAATAACAATATTCCCATTGATATGTGTAGGGATGTACAAAGGGGATGGTTCTATATTAGAGTTCATCGGTAAATCTTGCAAGGTAAATTTTATAGTAGGAGATCCACTTGTAGGTTGCATAGATGGGGTGGTTAGATGTAAGAAGGAAGCCATCATTACATACACTAGGCAAAACTTTCCTAGGAGCCCCCAAGGGTTTCACAATTAAACGGTGAACCACTCAAGGTTTCACCTGATAATGATTAGGAAACCTCCCAACTATGCCACTAGGGGTTGTATATTGGGTTGCAAGGCTAGGTTCCCTACAACAATCACACCCACAACACTCCTAGAACATGAGCGAAGGGTCTTTTAGCACTACCAAATAGAACTAGAATGGTTCACATCGATTTCAGCAAAATGTAGTGGAACAAGACCAAATGCTTAGGATCTCGAGTTACAAGAGGATCTAGAACGATTAGTTTCCTTGATCTACCTCATGCTAAGGATTGTTTAAGGAACATTTAATGTTTTAGGAGGGTGAAAAGGAAGGAAAAGTGAGATATCTCTATCCTTTTACAAAATTGAGATGTTTAGGAGATTAGGAGAGAAAATTCCCAAGTCAAAACTATAACTCCAACAACTCTCGACCAGAGGACTCCAACGTAGATGACGAGTGACAACACAGTGTGTTAGCATCTCGGTTGGGAATTAGCATCCATTCAGATAGAGAGCATATATACTTAAAAATGGTTACATCACAAAAGTCTGGTAATTAATTAAATATTTTTAATATTTAATTAAATCTCTGAATTCAATCTACGTATAAATAAATCGAAATAATTTATTTATATTGTTCATTCTTTCATTACGATTACATAAATAAGTTTATTTAATCACTTTTCTTATCTATTTCTTAATTAATTAAATAAACATTACAATTTATTTATATTAATTATCACATAATCTTAGGTTGAATATTTTATTCAAATAAAGATTAAATATTCTTCTCTAAATACCATTCACAATTAAATATTTCCAAATATTTAATTAATTCTTCTAAAGTCCATTTACAATTAAATATTCTAAATATTTAATGTCCATTCACATCAAATATTTCAAAAATATTTAATGTCCATTCACATCAAATATTTCAAAAATATTTTAAACCCACATAACACATAAAATTAAATAAATTTATTTATTTAATTTTGATTATCTCCAACAACCGTGAAACAAACTTTAAAATAGAAAATTAATTTCTCTATTTCTGAGCAAGCTTGTTCCCATGGGTTGAAGACAAACCTCCATTCTTCTCTCCAATCTCCCAACATCTTCCATCTTCCTCTCAACCTCTCCATCTCTCACCATTCAAAATTACCAGACAATCTCACAACCATTGATCTTTGCCAGCTAGGCTCTTGCATGTGAAAATCTATAAAAGGGACTACCGGGTCTCTAAAAAGAGAGAAGCTTTTGCACGCGAAAACTATAGTCAATCATCCTTCCAACATCCATAGCATTCTAGAATCATAGCATAGCATAGCTTAGTTTATTAGCATTCCATATCATGTCCTATCAACCTCATATCATAGTTTCAATAGCATTCATAATCCACAACCCTTGTGCATATCCGTATTCACTTCACTAGCATATAAGATAGAGAAGTACTCTCCCTTGCATACTCATTCTGCAGTTTTCCATTCTAAGAAGCTTTGCTTATACAATCTTAGAGTAGTAGCTTCAAGTGAATCACTGGAGATAGAGGACAATGGAACGATTTTGAAGAAGCACTGTTTGTTTTCTTTGATTTCATTAGTTTTCTTTAGTTTAATGTTGTATTGGTGTGTTTTTATTATCTTATTTTGAAACTAACATTTCACACACACATTCACTGCAAGGAAAAATTAGTTTCCTTGATCTAGATAAAAGCATAAAGCATTCATCATTTTTAAATTATTTTCTATTTTACATAAAGCTCTATTTGTGATTAAGATTATCTTATTTTGATACTAACATTTCACACACACATTCATTCTTGGGAGAAAATAAAAGCATTCATCATAAGATCAATGGCTGTGAGATTGTCTGGTAATTTTGAATGGTGAGAGATGGAGAGGTTGAGAGGAAGATGGAAGATGTTGGGAGGTTGGAGAGAAGAATGGAGGTTTGTCTTCAACCCACGAGAACAAGCTTGCTCAGAAACAAAGAAATTAATTTTCTGTTTTAAAGTTTGTTTCACGGTTGTTGAAGACAAACCCCCATTCTTCTCTCCAACCTCCCAACATCTTCCATCTTCCTCTCAACCTCTCCATCTCTCACCATTCAAAATTACTAGAAAATCTCACAACCATTGATCTTTTCTAGCTAGGCTCTTTCCTGTGAAAATCTATAAAAGGGACTGTTGGGTCTTTGAAAAGAGAGAAGCTTTTGTACGAGAAAACTATAGTCAATCAGCCTTCCAGCATCCATAGCATTCTAGAATCATAGCATAGCATGGCTTAGTGTATTAGCATTCCATATCATGGCCTATCAACCTCATATCATAGTTTCAATAGCATTCATAATCCACAGCCCCTGTGCATATCCGTATTCACTTCACCAGCATATAGGATAGAGAAGTACTCTCCCTTTGCATACTCATTCTACAGTTTGCCATTTTGAGAAGCTTTGCTTATACAATCTAAGAGTAGTAGCTTCAAGTGAATCACTAGAGATAGATGACAATAGAACGATTCTGAAGAAGCTGTGTTTGTTTTCTTTGATTTCATTAGTATCAAATCATTGAAATAATAAAAATACCTAAGTGGGTTCAAACCAAAGCTAGGTTTATTTTCATAACAAATCATCAAAATAATAAAAAATAGAAAATAAAAGCATTCATCATAACAAATCATCGCTGCATATCATATAAGATAATATAAACACACCTCAGGAGATAAGACATAAATCATCCGATATATAGTTGAGCTATTGTTTTCTTTTATTTTTTATTTTGATGAATGCTTTTAGTTTGACAATCATTTTTGAGATATATGAATGGATTGTAATTGTCCTTGTAGTGATTTGAAAATAGAAAATAAAAGCATTCATCATAACCAATCATTGCTACATATCATATATCTCAAAAATGACTGTCAAACTGTACAAAGATGTCAACTATGTATGATATAATATCATAAAAAATGGAACCATATCAATCCATATACAAATGTCTCAATAGAGTATCAATAAGACATCATGCAAAAACACACTATGAAGTGCTATCCTCTGATGGTGCTGGTCTGGGACCTATCCCACCTACACCTGATGGACCTGTCCCACCTACACCTGATGTACCTGCTCCACCTGCCCCTGATGGACCTCCTGGAGGTAATGGCTGAGATACACCCTTGTTGGTACTCTGAGAGTGACTATGTGTAGACAGAGACTCTGTATAACTCACTCTCTGCTCAGGTGGCACTACATCATGATATCTGATCCTATAGAACTCTGCCTCCTGGATGGCTCTGGTCAACTCTCTCACCATACCACCTCTTGCTGCTCTCTGTAGACTGTTAGCTAGGGCCATGGCCTCCTCACCCTGTTGTCTGGTTGTATCTCTCTCAGTTGTCATTGCCATCAATTGTCCCTATAGCTATGTAGCCAAAGCATGTTCCTGTGCTAACTAAACCTATAAGCTCTGCACTCTACTCTACAAGGTAGTTATCTGGCTTGACACCACTAGATCTACTAAAGATGATGGAGCTGAATGTCTCATATGTGGTCCACCTCTGTTACCACCTCTGCCACTACCTTTGCTACCACCTCTGCTACTACCCCTATCACCTCTGCCACCACCTCTATCACCTCCTCTGCTACTATTATCCCCATCCTCATCAGTACTACCCCATCCCCATCTGACTCATCATCATTATCCTCCTTAGAGTCATAACTCTCTAGAGCTGCCTCTCGCTGTCACCTATGTCCTGCTATCTATGGTCTCTGCTCTACAATTGGGACAAGCTCATTAGGATCAAATAATCGTGGCACATGATATTCTAGCACATACTGACCATACTCTATAGTCATCCCCCCATCAAGAATATCAGCTATTTAGTCCCACATTTGTGCTCCCAAACTAGTAAACTCTGCCACTGCTGCATCATATGAAATCCATGGACCCCACACTATAACTTGCTATCAACACAAATAAATAGTAGAACCCATAGGTATACCCTGAGGCCAACCATACTGTCGACACACCTAACCAACAAGAAATCTCTCAATAATCCTAGGAGTATGACCAATCAAATATCTGGTGGTAAAGGCATAGGGAATCTCCCTAGCATCCTCTAGCCATCCCTCACAATCTACATAGGGACACCAGCATACTGTATCTAGATCATCCAGAAGATGCTGCCAATGATCTAGTTTACCCAACCTCAGCTAAGTAATGATATCTGCATATCTAAATCTATATGGCTGATTGGCAAGCCGTCATCCTCGAGTCAATGGTCGCATAACGACAAAATGTTCCCATGCCCATATCTATAAAAGTGAACAACCAACAACAAAACTATGACCTCCACTATACACAATATGATGTAGCTCATTATATAAATGTGCAAGCATGCACGATCCCCAAGCATATCGTGTTCCTTGCATCACCATCCTCTCAAGTACATGACCCCACCCGACTGCAAAGCCCTTCAACCTATGGTCGGGGCACGAAACACCTCCAATAAAGCCTGCAAGTACAGATGGTAGGGGCGCATATGAATCTGCAATCTTGCTCCATGGGATATAATATCCTGCAATATAGTCATCTCTAAAAATCCACCTCAAAGCATCAGTGCTTTCTGCCTCTCGACCGTCAAATCTCACTATCTCACCCATCACTAGAATCCTTAGGATGAGATATACATCCTTAGGCATCACGGTAATCTCTCCTGTTGCCAAATGAAAGGTGTTCGTGTCACTGTGCCACCTCTCTGTAAGAGCTGTCAATAAACCTCTATTGAGGCACACCTTAGGCATATCCAGTAACGAGGTCAATCCACATGCCTTGATCACATCTCTATTTGCCTGTACAAGCTGTGGAATCAAACTCCATGTCTTTGGGAATGTCTCCCATAGCTACAAGATTCCCAATCTCTCCTATTGAATAGGAAGAATCATCAAGTCAAAACAACATCAAAATCAATTCATCACAACAAATCAATCAAATCTCAAAGCAAATTTATCAAAATCCTATTTGTTTTTAACAACTTTGGAAGCAAACTTATCAATAACTATTTGTTTTTCATTGTGATGGAATGCAAATTTATCAAAATCCTATTTATTTTTAACAAAATTAGAAGCAAACTTATCAAACAATTATTTATTTTTCATTAACTTGAAAGCAAATTTATCAGCTATTATTAGTTTTCCAACAACCTTGGGAACAAATTAATCACACAAAACATCATCAAATTAGGGCACCACAATATGTAACAATCAATACAAGGTCATGCATTGTAAAATTGGTAAAGGGTGCTGCAAAACTCCTTGCAGGTGCTAGAATATCAAGGGCGCTACAAAAAGTTTAAAGGGCGCTACAAAACTCGTGTGGGCGCTAGAATATTAAGGGCGCTACAAAAAGTTAAATGGGTGCTACAAAAAGTTTAATGGGCACTAGAATACCATGGGCACTATAGAAATTATCATGAGTGCTATAGAAACCTTAAAGAGCACTACAGAAAACATAAAAAGCGCTACAAGAAACATAAAGGGCGCTAAACTAATGCATGAAGGTACAAAAATGTTGAAAAGCGTGCCCTAAACGAAAATTTTACAAACACTGAAAGTTTAACGGGGTACATATTGGGGGTCCATAGTGTGTCGGCCGCTGATGTCATCAGATGCGCTCAAAATGGTGCTGGTGCATAGGAAGTGCCATATTTTTCACTCCATAGCTCAAAAATTGCAATTTTTACTAGGTTAAAATTGGAAAATGACATGGAAAATGACATTTTTAACCTATTTAAAGGAAAAATTAGGGTATTTTATCACATTTTATCATTGCAAGGGAAATTTTGGTCATCAATTTTTCATTCCACATCTTTCTGCGTCAATTTCTTCACATCATAATTTTCGAATGATGAATCCACATCATAAAAATCATAAAAATAAAAAAACTATACAAAATTCCAAAAAAAAATTAAAAATTCAAAAAAATCAAAACCTTATCGATTCATCGTCTGAGGGGGCATATACCTACCAACATTCGACAATCAGTCATATACCTATCAACATTCAACAATCAGTCATATACCTATCAACATTCACAATCAACATCTGGGGAAAATTTCAAAATTCTTTGAAGCAATGCGTAAAACACATCACTTCAAAGAGGGGCAAAATGTATATACTTAAAAATAGTTATATCACAAAAGTCTGGTAATTAATTAAATATTTTTAATATTTAATTAAATCTTTGAATTCAATCTACGTATAAATAAATCTAAATAATTTATTTATGTTGTTCATTCTTTCATTACGATTAAATAAATAAGTTTATTTAATCACTTTTCTTATCTATTTCTTAATTAATTAAATAAACATTATGATTTATTTATATTAATTATCACATAATCTTAGGTTGAATATTTTATTCGAATAAAGATTAAATATTCTTCTCTAAATTCCATTCACAATTAAATATTTCCAAATATTTAATTAATTATTCTAAAGTCCATTTACAATTAAATATTCTAAATATTTAATGTCCATTCACATCAAATATTTCAAAAATATTTTAAACCCACATAACACATTAAATTAAATAAATTTGGATTATCTCCAACAATCATGAAACAAACTTTAAAACAGAAAATTAATTTCTCTGTTTCTGAGCAAGCTTGTTCCCGTGGGTTGAAGACAAACCTCCATTCTTCTCTCCAACCTCCCAGCATCTTCCATCTTCCTCTCAACCTCTCCATCTCTCACCATTCAAAATTACTAGACAATCTCATAGCCATTGATCTTTGCCAGCTAGGCTCTTTCCTGTGAAAATCTATAAAAGGGACTTCCGGGTCTCTAAAAAGAAAGAAGCTTTTGTACGGGAAAACTATAGTCAATCAGCCTTCCAACATCCATAGCATTCTAGAATCATACCATAGCATAGCTTAGTGTATTAACATTCCATATCATGGCCTATCAACCTCATATCATAGTTTCAATAGCATTCATAATCCACAGCCCCTGTGCATATTCGTATTCACTTCACCAGCATATAGGATAGAGAAGTACTCTCCCTTTGAATACTCGTTCTGTAGTTTTCCATTCTGAGAAGCTTTGCTTATACAATCTGAGAGCAATAGCTTCAAATGAATCATTGGAGATAGAGGACAATAGAATGATTTTGAAGAAGCTCTATTTTTTTTCTTTGATTTCATTAGTTTTCTTTAGTTTAATGTTGCATTGGTGTGTTTTTATTATCTTATTTTGATACTAACATTTCACACACAGAGAGAGTTTAGAATATAGCTAAAACTAACATAAATTTACTAGTCTACCTGATGAACATAATTTTATAAAACAACAAAAAGAATAAAGGAGCTAAAGTACTAGAAAAACAAGAAGAATGCTTTAACTTAAAAGGAGAAAGTTGACAAGAATGAAAAGGTGGTAGAAAGTAGAACTCATGATTGGTACAACCTCCCACAAGCTCCACATGAATGAAAAACCTACACACAACAAAATGGAAAAAATGTTGGGGCTGTTTTGTGGCTTGCTGTAGTCAAACCCCCATTTTGGTGTTTCCACCTACATGGACAACCAAATAGATGGAGAAATAGAAATGTGATAAAAAAATTACATAAAAAGAGAATTCCAAACACTATGAAGAGAACTATGATACTCAAATCTAACAACAATGCAATAGTAAATGAACAATACCGCCCTTTACTAGAGGCTCTCAAGGCCAATGAGAGAAGAATGCAAGCTTACAATTGTGGCAAAGTTGACATGGCCATAGAAATGCCGAAGGAAGTGTCACAAGACACCAAGTTGTAGCTTTTGTGGTATATGTGAAGGATGTTGTGATGTTGGAATGGTAGAGTTGATAGTGCAACAAGTATCCAAGAAGCTGCAAGAATATTCTCAAGAGTTATGTAGAAGCGTGAGAATTGTCAAGATTGTGTAGAAGTTGGAATGAATAGGAAAGATAGGCATTTGAAGATGATTTAGGAGGGAAAGAGCCATTCAAAAGTTTGTTGGGATACATAGATACGTTATGCTTCAACCTTAATGGTGAACATAATGCCTCTGTAGATTCTAGAGGCAAGAATCTTGATAGGACGACAATGCACCACGTAGATGTCTATGTGCCACTCATGCATCCCCAACATAAATTCCCCCATCGATACTATAGACAACTGCCAAGTGGGAATGGTACATATGAAGGATGTGGAATTAAATTGTTAGGTTTGATTTTTCTAAGGTGAAGGGTGTAAAAGGGGAACTTGCAAGGTGGTTGCAATTCACACCTATACAGATGTTAAAATTTTTAGTTTTTAAAATTATTTATAGATGTTTCAGGTTATCTCCTAATGGAAATAATATGTAGTGGCATGTTCTAATGTTTGAGAAAAAATTATTCTCTTTTATCTTGAATGTTAGTTATTAACTGCCTCATGGTAAAAATTTTGTACGTAGAAGATGGCCGTCACACATGGTATTAGAGCTATCAGGTTCAACACTTGGACCTCTAAGCTCATTGCGTAATATTTTTCTCAAACACCATTAGTGGCTAATGTTTGAAAAGTTCTTAGGATAGAATGAGAAGAGAAAGAAGAACAAGGAAAATAACAAAGAAGTTAAATTTCCAAAAAATATCTAACCCTAGGATTAAGAAAGAGTCTTTCTTGAAAGTTAAAAATCCTCAACAATATTAGCTATGTGGGATGTGTTTAGCAGGCTAACTTTAAGATGATGGTTGAATGCACTTGAGTGTATCATGATAGAAAATAAATAATGGGTTATAATAGTCATGAAGACTAATGTTTCTATCTCAAAGTCCAAGTAGTCAATCCCTCAACTCATAGGCAGATGCCCTTTGGCTGGGATGCACTTGTGAGTAGTAGGGGGATTGTGGATGAGTACCGATGAATACACCTACACTTCTAAAACTATTTAAGTTGACTCCAAGGGTGAGGAAGGACCGAAGAGATCATCGTTTTCTAATAACGACATGTAGTCACAAGATGTTTGAGTTTTAAAATAACTAAGGATGATGCGTAATCCATCAATATTATGATATATGAAAAATTTGGAAAATTTGTGTCTAAATCTCTCTTTTGCTTATAATTGAATATATATTGGTCAGTACAAAATTTTGGGAAACTAAATGAATTTGATAAATGGAAACTTTAAGAGAAGTAGGAAACCAAAATTTTTGAACCTAACCTAATTTTGAAGGAAGCCAAGAGGCAACAAGAGCTCAAGAAGAGTAGTGTTAGCTTGAAGTTGTAAGAGTCCCTAAAACCCCAAGTAGTGGGAGGTGGTGAATCCATTGATTGGAAAGGGTTAGACGTGGAAGCTACCTCATTTCATCAAAGCTATAATAAGGTATTTTTAGATGAATTTCTTGGAATACCATCTAAAGAGTCTTAAATACTCTGTCAAAATAATTCCAAGATTTGAACTTATGTCTAAACTCTTGATCGAATTATCACAACAAAGATGTTGGAGTTGAAAGCTCAAATGTTAGAGAAATTAATAAAAGTTTGAAAGGTCAAAAAAATGTTAGGAGGCATTTATCCAATTTTAAAAAAAGAGAGTAAACTTTGGGACCAAGTTTAAAAGTACCTGACCAAAATGCCAATTGGTGAACACCACCAAAGCTTCAGAATAGGGGATAGGTGGTGTAAACTATGTAATAAGAGTGGAATATCACCTATGAGATTTGGGAAATTAACGACTTATGAGAAATATTATGCTCCATTGGGTCTTGATTTGGAAAAAATTCTTCATACTTTGTAAATATAGCAACAAATGTTATATGCCAAGGAAACCCTTGGGATGAATTAGGCCATCAAGATCTAGAGTATTTTCAATTATCCTTTCATAATTAAATTTCTCGCCAATGAAGATGGTTAGAGTTAATATTTGACTATGATATCAAGATTAGTTACATCATGGACAAGCAAAATCAAGTTGGGGATGCCCTAATTCGAAGGAGGCATTAGCCTCGTCAACCTCTTTGCAAATGAATGTAAAAATAAAGTTGTAAAAAAAAATCAGAGAGACAAAATCTACGAGCAATTCAAGAAAGCTATTAGGGATAATTCCCCAAGAACCAAGGTATGATGTGATTAATTTTAAGCCAGATAAGATATTGATATTTTAAGAAAGAAAATATATGTATCAAATTAGAAGAGTTAAAGAATATAGTGTGGGAGGAGTTCACTTCGCACCATATTTAGAACACTCTAGAGTAAAGAAAATTTTGGCTAAGGTAAAGCCACTAAATTTCTAAAAAGGAATGAAAGGGACATTGCAAGATATATAGTAGAATGTTTAAGAAGCCAGAGGGTGGAGGTGGAACATTATCACCCAACAAGATTTTATACCTCCTGAAAATAACATAATGGGAATGGTAGAACATTAGTTTGGATTTGGGTGAAAGGTCTTTGTATATTTGGAAATAGGCTTAATGCTATGATTCATAATGGTGGATGGAATCACCAAGGTATCCATTTTATACCCAAGAATTTAATAGATGAATCACCTATCATAGCCACAAGTTTGAGAAAAATGATCAGGTTTCATGGTGTTCCTGAGAAGACTATCTTAGATAGGGACGCTCATAAAACTTTGAGGGTGTTAAACCCTACTCACCTCACTTGGAACTCAGATGAACATAAGTTCAAAATATTCTCCAAAGATAGGTAGTTATATGTAGAGAGTAAATCAGGCATTAGGAGACATATTGTGTGTGTATTGCATGGGCCAACAATAATAGTGGAAGGAGTATCTTCCACTTGTTAAGATTGCGTATGATCTCATAACATCCTATAATTTAAAATGGATCCATTTGAAGCAATTACAATGAAGAAAGTGTCGATCCCTATACGTTGGGAAAGCTAGAAGATAGGATTGGATTTTGTCCTCAAATTCTATTAGACATGAAAAAAATTAAGTTGATCAAGCAATGACTAAAAGAAGCCCATGTTAGAAAAAATAGTTAGGTTAATGTTAAATGAATATTGAGATAGTTGTTGGAATAAGAAAGAGTGCTTGAATCACGTAGGATCCACTTGCACATGTTAGCAAGGTCACTTAGTGCAAGGTCCAAGGGGACTAGATTGTAGAGGGAAACACTATAAAAAATTTATAATGAGATCAAATAGAAAATTATTTCCCATTTCCTACATGAGTTTGAAAACAAGAATATAAACTTTATCTTTTGTTTAGTTGTATGTTATGATACTTTAGATCATCAAGGACAATGATTCTTAAGGGGGAACACATGTTACATCCCACCCTAGTTATGGGTTTCTTTATTAGCCTCTTTTATGTTGTTTTTATGCATACTTTCAGACAATATTAGACAATATTTTCAGACCATACTCCTATACTATGCTATCTTTTCATACTTATTATATAGCCTTGGACCTAAATTCTAGCAATGAAAATATGATTCTGATATAATATTATTTCATGGTTTATATGTAAGTATGTATGAAATTTGGGTGGAATTTTGTGTTTAATTATGGTAGTTAGCTTTGTGTACATGTTTTGTGGATTATCCTTTTTGCAACCAAGGGTAAATTGCAACACATAGAAACTAAAGCTGTAATCCATAGCAAAAGGAATACTAGGACATTGAAATAGGGGAAGTGCCAGATTAAGCTAAATGCAATAAATACTGTACAAAGACACTTGATGGAGTGGGATGTGCATCATTATGACAAGTTAATAAAGTGGTGGAGGAGAAGAATTTTTTTGGTAATAGTATTCTACATAACTGTTTGTGTGTTTTACATGCAAATTTGTCTCACAGAGTTTTAGTTCTATTAGAACTCTTCTTTCTTTTCAATTATGGTTTGAACAATTCAATATTAACTATATTTTCTAATATCTAGGAGTTGTAGTTAATGATTGTAGTTAGTTGTTGCTTATAATAAGACTCCCTTGAGCCTGTATATATTTGGTGGTTGAGTCCTTAGATTAGTTAGTTGATTTCAGTATTTTGTTATCAATTGCTTTTTAGTTTCAATTATCAATTGTACATACATGTTGAGTATTTAGAATGATTTCATTGAATACAATTTGAGAAGAAGATTTTGTATAATATTTTTTGCTACATAATGAATGGAGTTCAATTTCATATGGATGTGTAGAATCCGATAGTTAGATTTTGTTCTAGTTAAGTGAGGACAACCACTTGAGTAGGTCACTCAAGGTAATTGTTCTTCACTTCATTTATAGCTGTTTATTTCTATTTAGTAGTTGTTTTTGTTTATCATTACTTCATGAATTACATGCAAGTTAAATTAGAATATCATACTTTGATTACTAGTAATGAATGTTCATCAGCATGAATGTATTTGGTTAATCAACAGTACTCTAGAGGTTAGAATAAGTTTAGTTGTTAGTTTTGATTAGTTTTAAGTTGATATAATAATACTTTATTAGCAGTTCAATTACAGGTTAAGTTGTAGGAACCCATAGCCATTAGCGCTAGTTTGTTTCTTTTAATGTTTCACAATTCTATGAATTTCCAACAAGTAGAACACCTTGAATAGGATAAATTAAGTAGCCTCAAGTCTTTGAAGGAACATACAATGCAACACCATCACAAGTTTACAAGCCTTGGATTGACATTT
This sequence comes from Sequoia sempervirens, assembly GCA_007258455.2. Taxonomy (NCBI): domain Eukaryota; kingdom Viridiplantae; phylum Streptophyta; class Pinopsida; order Cupressales; family Cupressaceae; genus Sequoia; species Sequoia sempervirens. The sequence goes on along the minus strand of VDFB02173017.1, from coordinate 53,542 downwards.
TAATGTAGTCTTTACAATGTTGAGTGGATTGTTCAACCAGATATACCTTTGAATTGTGTAGTTTCTACCAAGTTTACAATACGTTAGTTTAGAATCTACACTTTTGGCTCTGTTGTCGGGGATGGTGGTATCTTCATAGAATTTTTTTTGGATTTTTCACATAAATCTAGTGTTCTTATGTGTTTGCATTATTGTTTCATATGTTCACATTCTGCTAATGCATAATAAGGGTTTAAGGGCTAATACAAATCTGAATGTTAATGAGGTTTTGATATTTTAATGTACAACTGATTCACCCCCTCTTAGTTGTCCTATGAATCTATCAGGTCATCATAAGTGTTTCTATTTTATTCACTAGTATATTTCATTTAATTTCATCATTTCTCTTTTCAAGGGCGGGGTTTTAATTTTCTAGTAGGTTTTTCTCCTTTAATCCACTTTATGAGAAAATTATACATGGATACCTAACATGGCCTAATAACTGAGACTCATCATTAGTGCATACATTACTCCCTAAGTTGCACTTAAGGGGGTGTTAGTGTAAATAGAGTCATTATCATTCTTAGTTAGCTAATCGCCTTTCTAGGATTGACCTACTCACACCTAACTTAAGTTTACTTAGATTTCATTTTCTTTTGTTTCACTTCATATGGTTGAGATATGTGTCCTCATGAATTGAGACACCTATTGAAACTTTCTCACACACTTCTCAAGTGAGCTCACAAGTGTTCCATCTTTAAAGGGGTAGTTAGTCATTGTCTCCTACATTCTTGTGTCCTCATCCTTGTCTATATATGCAATGATTGATCATTGTATTTACACACTCTTCATTTCATATTGATATACATACTATTTGTACCATAGAAAAAAGGATCATTGACATTTTTATGGTCTTTTATGACTTTCTCTCATGATGTTTGACTTATCTTTGATTTAATATTGCACAATTTGACTTAAACATTCACACTAGGCCCTAAATATTCAAATTATGATGTCTTGTGAAGGTGTTGTGAAGTGTTGTAACACATTTCTACACTTTTCTAGACTCTTCTTATTATAATTCATCTAAATATCACCTCTTTATTCATCATCAAGTCCTATTTTAAAGTGTTTTAAAGTATTGTAACAATATTTCATGCTTTTCTAGGCTTGTTATCACTATTTACACCTTTCTTATGCTTTATTTGGCCCCTTTATGCACTTACAAGTCATAATTAAGTGTATTTTTGAATCTAAACTTGAAAAACAACATTAAATGCAACTTAATTCTTGACACCTACTTACAAGCCTAAGGTGGGAACCATTTACCATGGGTGGTGAATGAGTCCCTCTTAGCTCCAAATTCAAAATAATTCAAAATTTCTTTTGGGTTTTTATTAAAAAAGACCTTATGTCAGCTTGTGATGTATTATTGGGTAATTAGGGAATAAGTGTATATAAATAAGTGTTTTTTCATCCATTTTACATCTAATTCATTCACTAATTTATTCAAACATTCAATCATCCATCATCTCATTCAAGCATTGAAGCATCATAGCATTATTGAATCAAGCATCTTGGAGCAGCCATTGACATATCTTTAGACTTCTTCAACAAGATTTTGGTGAGTTTAGGACACTTGCATGTTGTTATTCATCATTTCCTTCTTTATTTCATTTCATTTCTTTATCAAGGGTTTGATTATCAAAGTGGGATTTGACCAAGGAAAATCCCTATACTCTAACCCATTTTTTCCCTCTTGGAATGTGTGTTTGCAGGCCTTGTAGGAAGATTTTTCAAGGAAATAGGTGTTGAAAGGTGGTAAAAAAGTCATCAAAGTGTTTCAAGTCAACTAAACCCTAATTCAAGCTTGGAGACAACCTACAGTCTATTTTATGCAGATTTGACTCCATTAACCTGACTAGAAGACAAGTGCAAATATGGACCTATAGGCTTAACTCTTGAATTTAAATTTTTTTGGAGGAGGACTAATTTTCCATTAGTGGTGAATGAGTCCCACCTATAGGCTAGAAAATTTTATTTTGTTAGAATCCAGTTCCCAATAGTCAGAAAGTAGTTTAAAGTCTTTTTGCCAATAGGAGGACACATTCACCATCAGTGGTGAATGAGTCCCACTGGTGATCAACAATGATTTCTACCAGTTTTTAGAGTCTTCCAAGATCAAAATTCAACTTCTAGGTGCACTTTGTTAAACTTCATTCAATTATGTTTGCATTAGTTTATGTTTTTAGTTCATTTTTGCATATACCTCACTGTGTTTTCAAACATTACATATTTCATTAGTTTTGCATCCATAATCAATCAATTTCATCACTTAGCTACATTTATATCATTGAATTTAGTCTTAATTCCATCATACATTCCTTAGTTTGAGTGAACCACCTCAATTTGTGGGTTCTATCTCTCTCCTTTTAGGTGAAAATCCTAAGAGTACAAGAGAAGTACATAGAAAACACCACAAAATTGATGGTTCACTATTGTGATAATTTTTTTTCACTTGTGGAAGGTTATCAAATTTAAGCTCTCTAATCTTGGCTTTATTTAACACTATTCACTTTGATATGTTGTGTGGTACCACCATGTGTCTTGTGTAATACATTCCCTTTTTATTTTACTTTGACTATGCCTAAGTCCATCAAATGTTGACTCATTTTACTTAGTTGATTGCACAAAATAAAAGGGGTGTTAGATTTGATAGAGTTGAGGATTTACCAAGTAACATTGCATATCAACCATGATGCTAGTTTTATTTTCTTTTTACAACCAAAGGTTGGTACTTTCCAAGATGTCATGTAACATTTACAAACCAATGGTGCAATAGAGAGAGTTTTTCAAAATAAAAAATATCATGTTGTGAGATTGTGCCACATGTCTATATGCCAATATATCAAACAAAGTAGGAGAAACTATCTCGAGCCAATTGAAAATAGAGTTGAAATCTTGATTGGGACAAAATGAACCTTTTTAGAAAAATCACTTGAAGGTGAATAAAGAGTGTACACTACAAGAATACAATCCTTAAGACCACAAATATATAGTTAGCATCGTTTCTCAACAAGATTATAAGTTTTAGTGAGGATTTGGAAGAGAAGGTGACATCTATACCTTCAAGAGAAAGTTGATAAGGAATTGTATAATAGTTTAGGTGGTGAAAAATTAGAGATATATTTCATTATAGATAGAGATCATATTGAGTGACCATGGATTTTCACCTCCAATGAAATACAATTAATGTGGATTACAAAAAGAAAATTTGTAGATTGTTTAGAGTGAAATACAAATCCATAAGGATAAGAAAAAATCAAGAGTGTTTGATAAGGAATATTGACGAAGTAGATAAACATAATGAATTTTTATAATGTTTTGGGAAGTTTTATAAGGGCTATATAAACACAAACCTTTACAATATGTTGGGAAGTGGTGCAATGACCAAATCTTTCAAGATAGAAAGACAATATTCATATTCCATTTTCTAGTAAATTTGGTACATTGTACATTGATTTTTTCAAAAGTGATGGGAAAAATGACTTTCTAACTTGCTGCATTAAGGTTATGGGTGATGCAATGTAATACTATGTTATGAGTGACATGGGAAAATGATAGTGCAATAATAATAATAATAAGTTGTTATAATTTTTTCAATGTAATATTTAGAAATTTTTTTTAATAAAATCAAGAATTCTTTTGGAATACTAAAGAAGTAGACAACCATAATGAATTTTTATAATGTGTTGAGATTTTTTTAGGAAGGATTGTGGGTATGTGCAAGATCATTATGGAAAAAACAGGCCCTTAAGTGGCAAAAAATTTAGAAAAATCAGAGTTAGGCAACTTGACATAAAAATTTGAATAAGTTATCTATATTATTTCAAAAATATGTAAGAATAGAATTTGTAGCAAATTGAATTTAGTTTCTAAACTACTAGGATTTTTAAGAAAAAAAATTATTTGGTGAAAATTTGAAATTTCAATGTAGTGGTACTTAAATTTTAGGGAAAAAATAAAAAGTAGGGGTTTGTCCTGACCACCCTAAGCACAATAAAATGATAATATTTTTTTTTAAGATTTTAGATATAAGCAGAGGACTCATGCCCTGATGTGATGCATATTTTTTTGTAATTTTTTTCTAAGTAAATAATTAATTATGAATTTTTTATTATGACTTTTTAAAAAATATAAAAACTCATATGTTTGACCACCTTAACTTAATCAAAACTTCATGAAATTTAAATTTTCTTTTTTAAATCCTATAGTATATGAAGCATAGAATGTGATGGATGGTTTGGATTCAAAAAATGTGATACCGTTTGAAAGTTATAGATATTTTTCAATCAACCTATCAATCAAGACTTTAGTTGTAATTTGAATAGAAAATAAATAATAATTACTTATTAAATTCAAAGTAAATCATAATTTATATTGGTGGAAATTTTAGAATCTCCTTTAAAAACCCTTTTCATTTCATCAATTTTTGGTAAAAAAATAGTCATCAGCGATATACCCATCATATGGCCACTTTTTGGCCCATCATGATCTTGCACATACCCTTGTATAAACATAAACTTTAATAAAATGTTGGGAAGTGGTGCAATGACCAAATCTTTGAAGATACAAAGCTAATTGTTGTATGCCATTTTCCAATAAATTTCATGTGTTGTATATTGATATTTTCTAGAGTGATAGGAAAAAATAACTTCCAACTCACTACAATAAAGTTATGAGTGATGTAATGTAATGTTATGTTTTGAGTGACATGAGAAATAACCATGCAATAATAATAAATTATTATTATTTTTAATATATATTTAGATTCAAATGATTTTTTTGGACATAATCAAGAATTCTCTTGGAATACTAAAGAAGTAGACAACCATAATGAATTTTTATGACGTGTTGGGAATTATTTTAGGAAGGACTACACAAAAGAAATTTAAAACATGTTGGGAAGTGTGGTACCAGATATTTCACTTGGCATAAAGATAACTATCATATGAAAAATTTCCAATAAATTTGGTGTGTAGTACATTGATATTTTCTAGAGTGATAAGACAAAAATGACTTTCCAGTTCATTGCATTAAATTTATGAGTGATGCAATGCAATTATATGTTATGAATCCCCTTGCAATGAAGAAGAAAAGGATAAAGAGAAGGAAAAAGAGATGATAGTTGAAGAGGAAGAAGCTCAAAAAAAGATCCTTGCAATGAAGAAGAAAAGGATAAAGAGAAGGAAAAAGAGATGATAGTTGAAGAGGAAGAAGCTCAAAAAAGATCCCTAAGACTCCTAAGTATGTGTAGAAGAACTATTCTGAAGATCAAATCATTGGAGATAAGAGAAAAGGTGTGTTGACAAGAAGCAAAGCTCCTATGACAAAGGAACAAGTAAACTTTTATTTACTTTTTGAGGCATGAAAAGATGAGAATTGGATTAAAGCCACGAAAGAAGTGGAAGGAAATTAAACACACCAAGGGTTAATTAGGACTCAAATATATATCACCATTCTACTCAACACATCCGCAATCCACGAGCTACCTCCACAAATAGTGTTAGTACACCAAGTTAGCCAAATCTAAACTAACACTACAAGAGACCACATACACACTTCTCCAGGTTTGGAAACACCATGTGGACCAAAAAAAACACTCCACAACATTTTTTAATATTCCACATCATCAAAATATGCAACACCACTACTACAACCATTTGAAACTGAAGAATACTTTCATTCTATGCAACTAGACACATTGTACTTCAACACAAGAACTACAATTTTTGAGCAACTCAACACTAGAAAATACAAGGAAAGATAAATAAAAAATAATATAATCATGTTCCCAAATATACAATACAAGAAACCTCGCTACGGAGAAATGTGGAGCAATCTCATTTCTCCTAGACAACCTTCTACATAGACATGCAAACTGTCAAATACAACTTTCACTATAGAACGATTCAGAACCTAAAACTTTGGATATAACACCCTTGCACACCTAGTATCATCACATCCAAATTGAACAAGCATAGCTTCAACCATGAAGAAATACGAAGCATAACACTAAACAAACCTCTATCACAATGCACACTTTGTTATTCAAAATTTCTCAAAATCACTTGGAAACCAAGTGAACTTACTACAACTGCAACATTTATCCATCACAACAATACAAGACATTAATGGCAACACCTTATCAAACCACAACACATCCATACTAGCACCAACATTGACAACACTAATGATAACACCACCAACAACTCCAACACTAGTAGTCTCTAGCAATCTTCATACTGTTGACATCAATGAAAACACCTACAACATGCTTGCAACAATCTCCCCCTTTTCCATTGATGGAAACACTAGCTCACAACAAAAGTAGCTCTGCATTAAGAAACACTCCCCGTTACTGGGGTACACTTCACTTTCTCCCTTTACCTTTTTTCTATGCAATTATCACTCTTTCCCCACTATTCAAGGAGTTCTTCAACTATTACTCTCCCCCTTTGTTTTTTAGACTTCACTCTCTCCCCCTTTGAAATCAATGACAAAGGGAAACAAACTCACCTTTGACACATCACCTAGGGTCACAAGATATGTTCCACTTGACTGCACCAAACAAAAACATTAATGACAACACCACCAACAACTTCAACACTATCAGTCTCCAACAATCTCCATATTGTTGACATCAATGACAACACCTACAACATACTTGAAACACATAATATTTAGATTTTTTTTGATAGAATCAAGAATTTTCTTGGAATATTGAAGAAGTAGACAATCATAATGATTTTTAATAATGTGTTGGGAGATTTTAGGAAGAACAACAAAAATGATTTTTTTTTTAATGTGTTGGGAAGTGAGGTAATGATTATATCTTTCAATATACAAAGATAGTTGTTGTTTGTCATTTTCCAAAAAAATTGGTGTGTTGTACATTGATATTTTCTAAAATGATTGAACAAAATGAATTTCCAACTCACTGCATTAAAGTTATGAGTGATGCAATAGAATTTCCATGTTATGAGTGGCATGGGAAAATGAAAACACAATAATAATAAATTATTAATTATTTTTTTCAAAACATTATTTAATTTTATTTTTTTTTGATAAAATTGGGTATTCTCTTGAATACTAAAGAAGTAGACAATAATAATGACTTTTTACAATGTATTGGGAAGTTTTTTAGGAAGGAATTAAACTTTTATAACATGTTGAGAAGTGGTTCATTGGCCATATCTTTCAAGATACAAACACAATGATCATATGCCATTTTCCAATGAATTTGGTGCATTATGCATTGACATTTTCTAGAGTGATGAGACAATGAATTTCTAACTCACTACATTAAAGTTATGAGTGGTGCAATATAATGCTATGTTATGAGTGATATGGGAAAATGACAACACAATAATAATAATAATTATTTTATTCAAGATAATGTTTGAAACCATAATTTTTTTATGATAGAATAAAGAATTCTCTTAGAATATTGAAGTAGACAACCATAATGACTTTTTATAATGTGTTGGGATTTTTTTTAGGAAGGACTACAAAAATAAACTTTTATAACATTTTGGGAAGTGGTGCAATGACTAGATCTTTCAAGATACAAACATAATTGTTGTATGCCATTTTCAAGTAAATTTGGTGCATCGTACATTGATATTTTCTAGGGTGATGTCTTAAAGTTATGAATAATGCAATGCAATGTTGTGTTATGAGTGATGTGGGAAAATGATAGTGCAATGATATGTAATATTTCATAATGTTTATGATAATAATAGAGGACTAGTACAAAACTTTTTGAGAATATAACAGCTATGGGCTTGAGGGCTACATTTTGGCTAATTTTGTGGGAGAATGTATTTTGATGATTGCTATAATTGATTATGATAAATGTTTCTCACTTGCACTATCTTTTATAAGATTATGATAATGTATTATTAAAAATGCAATAATAGAAGACTTCAATATTATTATTTTTAAACAAAAAAAATACAATTTAATATTCAAAATTTGATTATGGTGTTGAAGAAGTCCAACTTTAAAATTTATGCTTTTATCTCAAAACAAGCTTAGGATATCGCCAAATTATTGCATCAAACTTTTGATGCCATGTCTACATCTTTTACCAATAAAAGTGCATGTACTCACAAAAATTAAAGTTGAAAGGAACTATCATTCAAGAGAACACGCACATTTCTTGTAGTGAATCTCAAACAATGGATTTTCTGATATTAACTATTTTAACGAGAATAATCATAAAAGTGCTAGGAGTAACCATCTTTTATCACAATTCAATAAAGGTAACTAAATATTTGGTATTTGAATTGCCTCATCAGAAAAAAATTGTTTGGACATGTTTAAATTTTAATTGCTATAAACTCACTCTTTGTAACTATAACCATGACTACTCTTTTCACAATTTCTTCTCAACATGCTTTTTTAAATTATTATTATTTTAAGAACAAGGAATTTTATATTTTATATTTATTTATTTATTGTTTTAAGAATCAGGATTCCTCTTGGAATAATGAAAGAAGTAGACATACATAATGTTGTTGTGGGCACTGTAGCTAGCAAGTCCTTGGTATGATAGAAAATTCTTTGGTAATGATTCCAATTAAGTGTATTCTTTCATTTCACTAATGTATTTTCTCACATTCTCCCACCTTTTTTCCCGAAGTTGTAAGGCATAGAAAGAGGATCCAATGCCTGGGATTATTGCTCTTATGCATCTAACCATTGGTAATTATATTGATATATATTAAATTGAGTGCTTTGGACCAGCTTCCTATTCTAGAGGAAGGTTAAATGTAAAAGTAACAAAATCTTCTTCTCTATGGAGTGGATTTGATAAATTTTGTGATCCAAATTCTCTATTCCATGAATTCAATATAGAAAAATTAGAGATCGAGGGCTGACAATCCTCTTGACTGAAAAGAAACAAGAGCTGCTGTGGACGGAATTTGAGATAAGACCATCTTATAACCATCTGCAAGTGATTCCATCCCTTTGCCACCAACTGCCAGAAAAACCCACCTCCATCTACCTCTCCAGTTTTTGCAGCCTTATAAATGTTCTCATAAACAGTCTTATAAAACATGTTCCTTTGAGAAATGTTATATCCTGGGTCTTTATATATTTTCCAAATTCAGTAAATAATAATGGTTTCTTCAGCACTTTGTCTGCATCTTTTATATGCACTTTCATCCATCGCTTCAAAAATAAGAGCTGTACCTTCTCATCCGAGCCAGCCAACCTGGATTCAGATTAGTATGGAAACACCAGGTCAGTTTTGAAGAAACAATACAGTTAGAAGAACTATTGGATTGAGAGATTGAAGGATGGATACCATGAGTCTGGGTAGGCATGAACAGTTGCAAAATCAATCCCTGGAAGATGATTTATACTAATGAAGTCAGTTCCAAATTCATACCCATTTGGATTGAATTTCTTTCTTTCAGGAACTGAATCACCATAGAATCCTTCCATACCCACTTCAAGCAGGTGATTACTATCAATTGATTTCACATAGCTAGCCATCTCTTTTACCCATCTCTGTAAGTAAGAGGCAATGGAAACAAGCCGACCTGAACTGTCCCAGACGGATCAATTTTACAGCGGGGTTCATTGATAAGCTCCCATGCAAAGATTGTAGGGTAGTCCTTGTATGCAACCCTATTCAGGCTATTGTTTCTTGTCATTATTCTCTGCACACAAAATCTCAAAGGCATTAGTGCATCCAGTTCAGTTATTAAACAATATTAGAATGAGTAATATGATGCCTCTAGCTTTACATTGACATGGTTTTTATAGTAGTCTTTAATAGTTGGGTTTGTGTAGAAATCATCCTTACTAATCTGCACCCCTGTTGTATTACTTTCCCACTGAACATATTGTGCTCTTCCCCCAAAGTCCTTGTAGTTGTTGACAAAGCTAAGTATAAGCCTGATGCCATGCCTTTGGGCTTCACATATCACAAAATCCAATGCCTTAGAGAAAGTCCAGTACTAATTCTATGAGACAACTCAGTCAAGTGGAACTTCTTACTAAGATGACTTTTGAATGCCATGGAAAGGGAATATTTGGAAGCCTATGAAAACATGTGTTTCCAGCATGTTTACAAATTATACTTCAAAACAGAAAACAAACTCTATAGTATGATGAAACTTGCAAACCTGGAACACTTGTTCATCATATACACCAGGGGAAGTTTGCAATGTGTGATATCCATTGCCATCGTTGAAAGCCCAAGTACGAGCTACGTTCAGGCCATGAGCTGCGGCTTCTTTGAAAGCAGAGGTGACTTTGTGTCTCTGGTTTGTGTCTGATGCCACCAACATGAGCCAATATGAGTTGAAGCCATTACCATGGAGAGGCTTGCCGTTTAGAACAAAGTTTTTGCCAATGCTCCTCATAAAACCAATTTCAGGGTAGCCCTGTGAATTCACAGCGAGGAAGAGGGGATGCAGCATCACCAAAAAAAAGAACGCTGAAGTAAAATTTTGAGAAGTCTATTCATGGTATGAATTGTATGTTTACTAAACAATGAACTCGGGTATGAATGTAGTCCGTAACACTAGAGAAGAAAAGGTAACATGACTGCATGAGTGCTTGAGTTGTTCACGAGTAATTGTACAACAGTTTAGGTGGTGGGAAAGTTGTGGCAAAATACACTGCATATCACGGGCGAACTTTGACCATGGTTTTGAATGCAGTGGATTTATATGTAAGAGAATCATGAGAGGACACCATGCAACAATTTGAGAATGAGAAAACAAATTTATAGGAAAGAAGAACAATAGTCAAGTGTTTTTTAAGGAAATAAGTTGGTAAGATGGGGCTTAATCAACGGGCTGTTTACTTTTAGACGATGGGACTCGATCATAGAAATTGTACGGTACAATAATTTTTTGAGGTTGTTTTTGAGCTGGTAATGCTCAGGACTGTTAATTTATTTTTTGGGTTGCTTTGTTTTATTTGAGTAATTTATTTCGAGTTGATTTAAAGGTATACAAGGTGTTTCTTTTTAGTGGATTGAAATGATCTGTACTACAGAAGATTTATTGAATTCATGGGATTTCTTTGGTTTTATGAAAATTGTCGAAAACATTATGATTGCCGCATGTTAATTTTGTATCATTTCAATGGATTGAAATGCCATGTACAGTGACTTGATAGAACTCTTAACGTTATAAAATCTTTTGGTAAGAGGACATGTGTGGTCCGATTAAAATTTATTTTGTTTCCGGCGTCATTGATTTGATTTTGGGAAATGGGTCAATGCTGTTTATATTTTTTTAGGATCTAGTTGTATGCAAATAATAATTTCAAACTGATTTATTATATAATTTATTTATATATTTTAAAGGGTTTTAGTTTAATTGACGGAATATAAATGGTGAGAATGATCTTATGTTTTTTATTATGTCATTTATGAAAGTTTATTAAAGATGCCATCTTTAAAGATTTTGATGAATTGAATCATGATATTCACAAAGGTTAATAAAAGGACAACTTAAAACTGAAATGCATACTTTTTTATAATATTATAATCTATTATATAAAAGTAAAAAGCTCATATTTATAAATTTAATTGTTTCTTTTAAAAATTATATAAATATATACATTAAATATGTAAAATTGAGATTCTTTTTTGGATGATTCAAATTGTGATTATTTAGATCAATAGATTGGCTTCACATTAGTGGAGATCACAAGGAAGATCCCCTCCCCCAGTATTAATGGTAGAAATTCAAGTATGTGAGTTCAACGATCCAAAGATGGTAGTCCAATAAATTTTTATACCTTGATATTAACTTTATACCTTGATATTAACAACAATATTAACATTTAACTACCAAAGTATACTATTTTTTTCTTTCATTAATAAAAATTATAAGATTTAAGCTCAAAATATAATACAATCTATTTTTACAATATAATAATTAAACTCTAATTAAATTATTGTTCTCAAACTATTTTTTTCTTTCCTAGCATATCACCACAAATTATAGATGAAATTGTGAAGTTTCAATAAAGTTGGTAATTGTCAAAATGTTATACAACTTTTGTCTATGTAATTGTATTTTATGGTTGATATTTTGTACAACTCTTGTGAATGCCATTTAGCTCTTGTTGGACCTTTGTGATGTACTATTACTGTATAACATTGTTTTTTAGCTATTGGTAGCTCTATTCTTGTAATTCTTTTGCTTTGTTTAATAATAATAAAAAAATCATTTTTCTTGAATCAATCAATGATAATGTAGAATTAACTAATTTGATCTTGAATAATTGTATTGATGTTTAAGAATTTTTTTATTTTTTTTAAATTCGTTTGAGGCAAATAGAGAAAATTATAGGTAGTAGTAATTTTGTCACTACATAATGGATAATTGACCAATTAATGATGAAAGTGATATGAGGATTGAAATATATAGCTTAGCTTGTGATCTCTATAATTTGAGTGGGTTATGGGTGTAGGGGAATTGACACATTTATAAATAAATAAAAGTAATTAAATAATGTTAAGATATATTTTATCAAACGTCTATTTAAACATAATTTTTTTTTAATACAAAAGAAATTGTGTTTACCTATAAATTTACAAAATGATTATCTACACTCATGCATATTAATATAAATGCAAATAAAATTATATATATATATATATATATATATATATATATATATATATATATATATAACTATTTTCTAATAAAATATAAATATATATAGTTTTTATATAAATATATATAAGATGAAATTTGAAATTTGAAAATTAAATACAATATGTTCATTATGTTGAGTTAGTCAAGAGGCATAACACTAAAATGACAACATGGCTGCCTATAAAAGGGCAACATAATCTGTGAAAGAAAATAAAAAAATACTCATTTTAACAAACAAACAAAAGACAATAAAAACAATAGAAATCTATTAAAAATCAAACACACTTAGAAAAAACAAATAAAAATAAAAATAAAAATATAACAACTGTCTATTTATACACTCTTCTTTCTTATGGAAAAAGCAAGGGTGTCATATTCATCTCGTGACTCTTAGTAGGTACAAAGGAACTTTAATAGGTAATATGACAACTATTATCAGTAATGTTCTATTGGTTGTTGTTGTTGGGAAAACAGAGATTTTCTTCTTTTTTTGAATGAAAATATGTTTGCAACTACAAGGGCATGTGGGTTGAGGTGCACCATGGCCATGGCTTGGCAACAACTTATCTCTTTCTTCATTTGGATCTATTGTGGATGCATGGATTTTTATTTATTCATTTTATTTGTCATTGATCATGTTTGTTGTGAAGCTCTCTCTCATTTTGAAATAGGTTGAGCAAAAAGAATGATAAGGAAGAAGAGTAGCATTCATCTTGGTGGTGGTAAAATCCATTCAAAATTTAGTTTTAATCTTTATTTTTTTATTTTCCTTCCTCCCATCCATTCGTTTAATGTTTTGTGTAGGTTCTATTTTGTTGAAATATTAGATTTCAACACTAATTGTGAAAGGAAAACATGTATATGAACTTGTTGTTTAAGACATTTTATTTTATTTTTCTTAATTTTGCTTGCAACACTTGTGAGTGTTGAATGTGAAGTCCAACAACCACCAAACCATCACTCTTCCCATGCCTCTTCGTTTTCATGTTGTCTCTATATATTTAAATACTAAAAATATTTGTAATAAATTAAGATGATTTGTTGCAACAAAGAAATAATAAAGAGATTACCCTACTTTTCTCGTAGATGTAGCCATGCATTGGTGAACCACTAAATTTGATTTGTTTGTACTTTTGTACATGTGTATTGCTATTTCTTGATTGTTGTTCTATTTATGTTATTATTTTAATTTCTCAACAATTGGTATTAGAGGTGAGTGAATTTGTGAAGAGATGGAGGATGAACATAAGTGAAGAATTGAAAAATTCTCAAGCCAAAACTTCAGAATGTGGAAGTTGTAATTGGAAGCATTGTTGATTCAGAGAGACCTCTCAATCATGTTGGAAGACAAAGTGAAGAAGCCAACAACAATGTCTGATGAAGACTGGGATAAATTAGACAAAAAGATAGTGGGAACAATAATCCTCTTTATATCCAGTAATGTGATATTTATTCTTGCAACAAAAAAAAACAAAAGGATTGTGGCATAAATTTTCTGGCACGTATGAAATGGCGTCCACATCAAAAAATGTTTTTATAATGAAGAAATTATACAACTTAAAGATGAAAAAAGGTGGAAATATGTCAAATCACTTGAATGAATTTAATACCTTGATTAGCCAATTAATCTCTGTTGATATCAAAATAGAAGATGAAATCAAGGCCATTTTGTTATTGTGTTCTCTACCTGATAGTTGGGAAGGAGTTGTTATGGTTGTTAGCAACTCGACATTTGGTAAAGGTAACAAGCTAAAATTTTATAATGTTGCTGGGACTCTTCCAAATGAGGATATAAGAAGGAAGAATCAAAGCATTTCATTGGGAGAAGATTTGATTACCAACAATAGGGGGATATCACAAGAACAAGGGAGGTATAATAATACCTAAGAAGTTCAAAGTCTAGCAAGAGGTCAAATTCAAGAGGCAAAAATGTTAGTTTTTGGTATTATGGCAAGGAAGGCCACATGAAAAGAGATTGTTGGTCTTTCAAAAAGGCTAAAAATCAACCAAAAGAAAATGAGGCAAATGTAGCATATGAAGAATATGTGTGTGCTCTTGTCTTGCCCATTGGAGAAGCTATAAAAAATGTGTGGGCAATGGATTCCAAAGCTTCTTCTCATGCCACATTGTGTTGGGAGTTTTTTAAAAACTATCAAGAAGGTAACTTTGGTAAGGTTTATCTTGGCGATGATGAATCTTGAAACATTATTAAGAAAGGAGATATTTTATTGAAATTAAAAAATGGAAATAGTTGGTTTTTGCAGGATGTTAGATATGTCCCTCAACTCAAAAGGAACTTTATTTTTGTGGGACAACTAGATGCTCAAGGTTGTAGCATCACTTTTGAGTCAAACATGTGGAAGGTGACAAAAAGAGACTTGGTGATTGCTAGAGGCAACAAATCAAGTACTTTGTATGTGCTAGAGAGTCATAATTAAGTGGGAGCCATAATGACAGTTGTAGACAATAGAATGGAGCCTTGGCACAAGAGGTTCAATCATATGAGCAAAAAGGGCCTTGAAATTTTACACAAACAGGGATCAACTTCCAAGTTTGAAATCAGTTTATTTCGAGTTGTGTGATCATTGTATCTAAGACAAACAAAAGAGAATCAAATTCTCTACCAAGGAACATGACAAGAAGACACAACCATTGGAGTTAGTGCACTCAAATGTCTTTGGCCCCATGTAGGTAACATCAACTAGTGGGTCTAATTACTTTGTTACTTTTTTAGATGATTGCACTAGGAAGGTTTGGGTTTTACATACTAAAAAGGAAATTTGAAGTGTTTAGCATGCTCAATTTTTTTTTAAATTTTGTAGAAAATCAAATCGAAAATAAAATTAAATGCTTAAAATTTGATAATGGTAGTGAGTTTTGTTCCATACAATTTTATAAGTTTTATGCAAATAATGGTATTAAAATAATTAAAATTGTTCCTTTTACACCATAAGAGAACAATACAATTGAGAGGATGAACATGACCATTCTAGTTCTAAAGAGAAGGTAACATGCTCTCGAATGTTGGTTTGGGAAGACAATCTTGGGTAGAAGCTTCCAACACAATAATATATTTAATTAGTCAAAGTTCATCCTCTTGGTTAGATTTTGAAATATCCGAGGAGAAGTGGCTGAGAAGGAGAATTTCATATAGTCATTTGGGTATGTGAAAGATCATCATGGAAAAAATAGGCCCTTAAGTGGCAAAAAATTTAGAAAAATTAGAATTAGGAAACTTGATGTAAAAATTTGAATAAGTTATCTATATTATTTAAAAAATATTTAAAAATTGAATATGTAGAAAATTGAATGTAGTTTCTAAACTACTAGGTTTGTTTAAAAAAAAAATCTACTTGGTGAAAATTTGAAATTTCAATGCAATAGTACTTAAATTTCAGGTAAAAAATAAGAAGTAGGTCTGTCTGACCACCCTAACCACAGTAAAATGATAATATTTTTTTATAAGATTTTAGATATAAGTAGAGGACTCATGTTTCAATGTGATGCATGCTTTTTTGTAATTTTTTTCCAAGTAAATAATTAATTATGATTTTTTTATTACAACTTTTAAAAAATATAAAGACTTGTATGTTTGACCACCTTAACTTGGTCAAAACTTCATAAAATTCAATTTTTTTTAAAAAATTCTATAGTATGTGAAGCATAGAATGTGACACATGTTTTGGATTCAAAAAATGTGATACCGTTTGAAAACTATAAATGTTTTTCAATCAACCTATCAATTAGGACTTTAGTCATAATTCAAATAGAAAATGAATAATAATTACTTATTAAATTCAAAGTAAAGCATAATTTATATTGGTGGAAATTTAAAAATCTCCTTTATAAACCCTTTTCATTTCATCGATTTTGGGTTAAAAAAAAGTTGTCAGCCACATACCCATGTCATATTGCCACTTTTTAGCCCATCATGATCCTGCACATACCCATTTGCGAGTGTTCAGGTGTGAGGCCTTCGTTGATATCCCACAAGGAAAAATAAAAAATCTTGATGTCAAATCGAAGAGATGTATCTTTGTTGGCTGCAGAGATAAGAAATATGGCTACAAGCTATGGGATCCCATTTCAAAAATAGTCACTCATAGTAGAAATGTGATTTTTAGTGAAAAAGTGATGCTAAATCTCCTAGAACAAGAGATGCTTGCAAAAGAATATGTTACATTAGAAGACATCACAAGTAGGAGTAATTTGTTCAAACAAAAAGAGATTGTAAATCAGCCACAAGTTCAACCTCTAATTCAACCCCAAATTTCCATGATAATGAAGAGCAAGATCATCCCACAAATACTCATGAGGAATTGATTCCTCAAGTTCAGAGTTCCACTAGGGAGCATAGGAATCCAAAAAAATATAATGATATCATTCAACATTTTTTGTCATCTAATGAAGTTGAACCTACTACATTTAAAGAAGCACGTGAATATAAAAAAAATAAACAATTGATGGAGGCTATGAGAGGTGAGATGGAATCTTTGATGGAAAATTACACATGGGATTTAATGCCTCTTCCACCTAATCAAAAAGCTTAAAAAAATAGATGGGTATATAGGATGAAGGAAGAAGGTGGAAAAAAAAGATACACAGCCAAATAGGTTGTCAAATGTTATGATCAACATAAGGGTGTTGATTTCAACAAAATATTTTCACTAGTAGTAAAAATGACTACCATTCAAGCAGTGTTGGGATTGGAAACTATGTATGATATTGAATTAGAGTAGCTTGATTTGAAGACAATATTTCTACATGGTGATTTGGAAGAAGAGTTGTACATAAAGCAACCTAAAGGCTTTGGAAAAGAAGGTAAAGCGGATTTTGTTTGAAAATTAAATCATAGCTTGTATGGTTTGAAGCAAGCTCCCTAGACAATAGTATTTAAAATTTTATTCTTTAATGGTTGATCAAAATTTTACAAGATGTGAAAATGATCCTTGTGTGTATTATAAAGTTTTAGAAAATGATGAATTTGTGTTGTAGACACCTAAAATATGACCTTACCCAACCACACCTCATTTTAACCTATCCTAAGCCATGTACTAAATAAAAAACAATTATTTATTTAATTATTCATATCCTTATCCTAATTCTCTAAATAATTAAATATTTACTATTATTTAATTATTATCCTTTCATCATGATCCCATTAATTAAATAAATACTTTATTTAATTAATTGCCCTTTATCCTCTATCCTTGTCCATCTAATCCTAGCCCTTCACTTGTTCACATGGATCATAATCTAAATTTTTCCTTATGTGACAACTATCCCTTTCACATGCGTCTCACTAACTCCTTATCTAGATTCATTAAACATAGACACCTTCCCAAAAGTCAAGCTATCTTTTCATCTTATCCATTCATCTCATTTAACCTCTTAATCCTAGCCATTTCCATAAGTATTTTTGTCCTCATCTCAATCCTAAACTTAGATCCTATCTATCACATGTGACACTTCTCATATGATTGCATCCTTGAACCAAACTGTAATCCTCCTTCAATCTTAGCCATCTATCATCAATCATTTCTAGCCATTGATTTTGCCTCTTTTTTTTCTCATCATTGAGAGAAGAAAAGATTAGAGGTGAAGGTATTGTGCTTTGTACTGATTTTATCTTCCTTTGTTTGCCTTCAATCTTTTCTAATCCTCTTCATTTTTGCATGCTCGGTGGGACCCACCTCCATGTACTAACATTTTTATGAATTTTTTGTATGTTTTATGATGTAGATGTCATTTTTTGGTCCTAGAATATGAAGTGGTACCTCTGTCTCATATAAAGGTACCTCTATCTCATAGAGTTGTGCCTTTGTTGCATGAAGTGGCACATCTATTCTACAAAGTGGCATCTCCATCACCTAGAATTGTGCTTTCATCCATTGTCTTGAATTTGATTAATTTGAGCTAGACCTAGGGTTTGTATAACCTTTGAGACCTTGTTTTGTAGGATTATATCATTCTAAAAATCTATTTTTATAGGGTGATTCATAGTTTTCTTACAAAAATTAGGGTTTCTAGGACTGTTCTACAAAAATAGGGTTTCTTGCAAGATTTCTAGGGGATCTATGGTTTTATTCATTTTTGAGATATTTTAAGCATATAATCTAAAATTTTTTGGCTATATGTTTTGAAGTTTCCTATAACTTCATCTTGTAGATTTCCTAATTGTGTTGGTGAAAAACTTTGGTTTTAGCTTTCGAAGCTTGTTATGAGGTTTTGTTTGTGAAATTGAGCCTTTGTTTCATAGAGCTACATGTTTTCTTCATAGAGTAACGTCTCTACATCACCAAGTTGTGGCTTTGTTGTATAAAGTGGTGCCTCTATTAGGTAAAGCTACACTTTTATTTCAAACTGTAATTTCTAGGGTTTTGAGTCAATTTTCTCATCTAGCCTTCTTTTTTGATTAACTAACAAGTGGTGTAGTTATCTAACGCTTGTCAAAGATTATTTTCATTAATATTAATAATGGTTTGATTTAGAATCATTGGTCCAATTCTTTATTTTTCACCAATCTAGGCATCTAAAGTAGCTTAGTGGGTTAATGAACATTATTTGTCATGTTTGGAAGTGTGTGTACAAATATATGCTCTCTCCTTGCACTTAGTGTGACCTTGAAGATCATAAATCTCATATTTCTTCATTTATTTTATGTTCTAAGTGTTATCCCAAGGATTACTAGCTTGTGTATGCTATCCCCTTGCACTTTGCACAATCTTGGGTGACCAAAAGCACCTAGTATAGTCTTTCCCATTAGGAGGTCTACTTGGGGATTTGATCACCTCAAGGACAACCTCAACCACATTTTTTGGTGGGGTATACAAATGGAGAGTGAAAAATGTACCTCAAAGTATAGCTAGCATCATTTAAGCCAAGCCACAAGACCCTTGGTCTTCCGATACTTGCTTGGTGATGAGAGAAGGAGAGACCCTTATAATCTTAGGCACTATCAGATGAGCTCATAGTTCACAGATCCACTAAGAGCCTTGTTTTTAGAATCCTTTAAGACATTTCTATCATTGCTTATTGTGGTGTAGGATATAATATCATGGTTGAAGTTACTAACCATGCACTTTCTCTTGTTGAGGTGACAACTATTCCTTGGTAGGACCTTGTCCTTATAAGGTAAGGGGTGTAAAGGTGGAACATGACCTTTACATACCCTAGTTACCCATACATTTAAAGGTATTAGTCTTTGGCTAGTGGGCCCACATTAAGTTAACACAACTACTTGATTGAATATCTAGGGTTGTGTTATCGTGTTTGGCATGTTTTCATGTGTAAAACTAGTGAATCCACTTTTCCTTATCACCTTGATAGTCAAGTCAACCATTGTATCTATTTATTTTGAAAAGGGATCCTAGGTGTGATGGATATATCACTAAAATCAAACCTTTTCCAAAAACATTGGGAATCCAAATCGATATAGATATGGGGAATATGGATTCTTTGGATGGTTTTGATGGATTGGAAATTTAATTTTGATATGATACAATGATATATCTATGAAAAATATTCAAATACAATGTTCTATTGTGATTTGTAAGAAACTAAATGCAAATAGACAAATTTCAATTCCAAAAATGAGGAAGGCAGAAACACATACACCTATCCAATAAATTTGAGCTAAATCTTGTTGGTCTAAGGTGTAAGGACACCCTATATTTCCTTCTTCCTTTCTCAAATTTGAAAACACAAGCCTCCAGATAGTAGTTTTTAGCTTCTTTTCTCGTGGTTTTATTTTCACATCTTCATCTATTGATGAGAAAATGTAGATTCAATGACTTAACAAATTGTAGGGTTTTGATGCAAGCATGAACAAATAGTCTTGAATATTCCTCCAATTTACTTTAGATCTGCAATCTACACACATGAATAGAGGGGAAGGTTTGTGCCATATAGGGGCTTTCCTAAGTCAAACCTCATGTTGATATTCCTACCTCTACAATGGCAAAATTGATGATAAAGGAGAGCTTATCCTTTTGAGGGATAGAAGCTAATTGATAAACAATGAATTAACAATTTATTGTAACATACCACTTATATTTGATCTCCTTGATGGATTGAAGTTCGTCTCATCACCTTCAAGGATCATTTATTGCTTGAATTGATGCTTGAATGACATAATCTTAAAATTTTTGCTCTTGACTACTCTTAAAGTATAATAATTGATAGTAAATTTCATTCCTTCATCCATAATTAAAATTATGAAAATACTATGTTTTTATATGAAATCAATCTAATTTCCCAAAAAATAAATCCCAATTGCCAAAAATTAAAATTAAAATTTCAAATAATAAATTATTGACATCAAAATATTTAAATTTGGGGCCAAAATAGGTAGTCTAAGGCACCCTATGCCTTAGAATAGATTCCTGCTTTCGAGGGACCAAAGTGTTAGGGGAAAAATATTAAATGCATACTTTTATTTCCCATGTTTTATTTTTCCATAAATATTTAAAAATGGGAAATTACATGCACAATTAGGAAATTAGATGCATAATTAGGTCCAAGCACATAGGGGGAGCAAAACCTAGAGTGAAATTGTCAAGGGTGACAATTTTAGATGCTACATTTATCCCTCACTTTAGTGAGAGTATGAACTTATGCTTATACTCACACTAAAGTAATAATATGTCAAGAGGGGTTCAATTATCCAAATATTGAAGAGATAGTATGACATTGAATCTAGGGGGAGTGTGGAAGCCCCCAAGATTCAATATCCTATGGAAAAACAACATAAGGACAAGGGAAAAATGTGTATTATATGCATTGCAACATGACAAACATGAAGTATACATGATGAAGAAACACAACATACATACATGAAAAACATAACATAGAGACAACAAAAAATTGCAAACAAACATAATGTAAACAAAATGAAGAATACATAAAACATAAACACAAGGGTTAGTACTAAAAGGATTTGAGTTGGTAAGGCAAAGAGACGTCAATCTTAAATTTTTCTAAAATATCAAACTTCATATCTTGAATGTATGTTATTCAAAGATAGTGCTCTCATAAGGGCTAGCAAAGTGTGTTATGCTAAACCACTCATGAACTACATATATCCATTGGATAGCAAGCTATGTTATGCTAGGTATCCATGCAATATGATGAGTTCCACAAGGCTATCAAGCTATGTTATTCTAGGTGACTCATGAAACACATGACTCCTTTGGAAAGTAAGTTGTGTTATGATAGGTGGCCATGTTAAAGGGTTCTTAAGCACATGAATCAAAAAATTGCATTATGCTAAATCCATGGGCTATATTGCCGATTATACCCTAAGGAGAACATAAATTTTAACATCATAGGTCACCATTTAACATCACAAGGGACAAAAATTACCTCATGGGTGTAAAATGTTTAACACCATGTGGGAAAAACAAAAACCTCCTTAGGGTGTGTACAAAGTTTAACATTATAGGTAATGAACACAAAAAAGGCTATGCCTTAGGGGGGGGCGTTATAAATAACACCATCACCAAGGGTGCATGTCAATAAGTCAAATCTCACAAGACATCTATGAAATGGATATGTGTTATATGCCCCTCCTTAAAATGTCAACATACTTGCTATGTTGGTTGTTTAAGGAAACAAGAGATGAAGAGGGGAACCTTAAAATAATATACACCTCCCAAAACTAGTTACACTTTCCCCCAAGTGTAAAGGAGAGAACAACTACACTGGAGACTATCATTTTGCTACCATGTAAAATATGGTTTCACTTAAGATTGTACCACCATGAATGGCAATGAATAAACATATGGAGATACAAATGCCACATAGTGAGGAGAAACACCATAGAATAAAGATCATTATTTCTTAGAAGGATTAGGTGCATCAACATATGGGAGGGCACCACAATCACTAAGTTGTTCTATTTTACTACTTAAGGTCTGACATTCATTAGTGGAATAACCATGCACTTGATGATATGCAAAAACAAGTTATTGCTATAAAATTTCTTATGTGTTGGGGAAAGAAGAGTAATCAAGCGGACTTTGAGAAGCCTTGATAAAATATGCTATTTCTCAGATATAGGATAAGTAGTAGGAGACATTATTTTCTCTTGTGAAGAAAATCCTACTCGCTTACCACAAGAAGTCATAAAATATAGTAGATGATGGAGCATGAAATGAAGATGGGGATGAAGGTTGGAATCCTAAAACCTTTTTAGAAAGGTATGGTATAAGTTTCACATGATCTCTATCTCCTTGTTTTATTTTTTATTACATCCACTTTTAGAAAGAATTTTATATCCAAGCCCATAATACTTTTCCAACTTAGATGAAGAAGTCCTAGCTAAATTCCCATGAGAAGAATTGATTCTTTCACAAGAATGAAAATCCTTTTAATTTTTTTTAAAGTTAAGCATTTCCAAAACATGAGGGACAAAAGCTAAAGAGTCCCCATCACCATCATGGGGTGATGTTTTTGGATTTTTTGATGTAGAAAAAGATTGAGAAAATGAAACACAAGACTCCCTAGGTTGAGATGGTGAGATTTTATACTTTCCTACAAAGGAGGGTGTAAAATCTAATGAACCCCAATCATCATCTAAGAGTTTTATTATAGGTGAAATACAATCATGATTATCTTCAATATGTATAGGATTTGTTAGATGCATAGGAAAAATGAGAGGGGGGTGAATCAGTTATATACTTAAACAATTCAAACCCTCAATATCTTTTCAAGATATTATCAACCATTAAACCCTTATTATGCATTAGCAAAATCTAAACATATGAAACCATAATGAAAAAACATCCAAACACATAAGAACACTAGATTTATGTGGAAAACTCAAGAAGGGAAAAACCATAGTGAGGATTAGCTCAAATATATATGAATTGCAACACCGAATATAATCAGGCTTATTGCTAAGGGATAACTGCTCAGAAAAAGAAGAAAGGCTCATTGCTGGGTGGCTCACTGCTAAGATGAAAGAAGATAGAAGAAAATTGTTACAAAGAGATTCAATATCTCAAGGAAATATGAGAAATCCACCACTGAAACTTTATTTCATCCGCAACCTTTGGCTCACTGCCTCTAGCAACTTCAAGCACACTAAAAAATGCAGACCCTTTTTCTCACTACATCTAATTCATAGGAATTAAGCTCGTACTAAAATCACCTAACTTAATAAAATTTTCATTTTTCATACACTTTCCACATATCCAAACTCATCTCCAACAATTTACCTTGTATTTATACCATCCACATCCTAAAAATCTCAATTATGTCGGCCTTCATGAAATGTATGTACCCAAAATGTACAACACCAAAATAGGTAGGCACCAAACACCTCCACGATGGAAATAAGTGAAGGAAAACCATACCAAGGGTTAACTGGGACCCAAATCCACATCACCACACTACATAATACATTCACAATCCATGAGGTACCTCTAGAAATAGTGCTAGCATGCCAGGTTGACCAAACCTAAACTAACACTACAATTGACTGCATACACGCTTCATAGCTCACAAAACCACACAACACTTCACAATATCCACACATGTCAAAATATTCCAACATCATCAAAATATTCTGCAAGTCTACCACAATCACTTGAAATTGAGAAACTATCATTCTGTGCAACCAAACACGCTGCCACAAAACACAACTTACTAACCAATCTTGAGGAACACCTTAACACTTGGAACCTCGAGGGAAGGAAGCTATAGATAATATAACCTCATTACCAAATATGCAAGACAAGAAACCTCACTGCA
This sequence comes from Sequoia sempervirens, assembly GCA_007258455.2. Classification (NCBI taxonomy): domain Eukaryota; kingdom Viridiplantae; phylum Streptophyta; class Pinopsida; order Cupressales; family Cupressaceae; genus Sequoia; species Sequoia sempervirens. Next base: position 29,111 of record VDFB02173017.1, on the reverse strand, counting down.
GAGAAATGTGGAGCAAGATTCTCATTTCTCCTAGACAACCTTCTACATAGACAGATAAAGTGTCAAACACAACTCAGTATCATACAATCTAGAACCCAAAATTGTGGATATAGAACCTTTGAACACCTTCATCATCATTCCAAACTACACAAGCATATATTCAACCATGAAGAAATGTGGAGCACAACACTGAACACACCTCTATCACACTACACACTCTTTTATTCAAATTTTCTCAAAAGCACTTGAAAACTAAGAAAACTTACTACAACTACAATTCTTATCCATCCAGACATCAATGATAGCTACAACTCTTATCCATTCGGAAAACAATGAAAAAATTGATGACAACACCACAACATCTTCTTATCAAACCTCAACGTATCTAGATTAGCACAAGCACTTGATAGAACCAACCATTTCCATACTATTGACATCAATGACCAACTATTGACATCAATGAAAACACCAACAACATACTTGCAATAATCTCTCACTTTGTCATTGATGGAAACACCAGCTCTCTAAAAAACCATAAACAAAAAAAACTAACAACTCTAAAATTATAAGAAGCACTACCCCTGATTGGAGCATCTCTTACTCTTCACACTCTCTCTTTTACTTTTGCTTCACCAACTTCTTCTCCCCTTGCCTGAGGAGTTCTTCGTTATCTCATTCTCTTGTGAACACTATCTCCACCTATATTTTTTATACCATATTCTTTCTTGTAATACTCCTTTGCACTATGGTTTTTCCTCCAACTCTCTCCCCCTTTGACATCAATGGAAAAGGGTCATAGAATCATCCAACTCTCTTTCCTACATACTTCACATTTTTCACTATTCTTTCTCTTTTTCTACATTGTGCTATTTTGTTCTCCCCCTTTGAAAACATTTAAAGGGCAACACCTACATTGCATATAATTTTTCTTTTTGTTTTTCCCTTTTGATATTTGCATATACCACTTTGACACTGTTGTCACTATCTCACACATGCCCTGCTCAGACCGGAGACCCCCCTCTTTTCATTTTTCCTCCACCGGGTCGATCCACGTTTGCATCAATTTTTGTGCCCCTATTTTTGAGCTTAGAATGGTCATATGACTTAAAAATTTCCAAATCCATATTAACTAGGTCATCCACCCAAGTTTCATGAAGTTTCAAACTTTTGTGGAAATTGGCTTGCGGGTTTTCGTCCTTCAGAGGTCATGTCATCCTTCACCATCTGTGGGGTCCTCACTATGGGTTTCATCCTATGGACCTCCATGTCTACTTCACCATGGTTTAACAACATTCCTTCCACATCCACTCATGAAATAATTTTCACACGTGGCTTCCACATTCAACTTCTTCACATGGGTCCCCACTCAACACCCTTCGTAGGTCAGGTTTTCACATTTCTACCTACCATCCTCATTCCATATTAGCAATTAGATGTGGCCATTAATGCCCATTTTCCTATATATACCCCTCGACCCACCTGTCATTTTTACTTGATAATTTCAAATCTAGAGAGAAAAATGGAGAGATCCACATAGAAAATATTTAAAGAATGTAGCTATAGCTACTTCCTTCGTACACATGAGTGAGATATGAATTCAATTTCCCATCCTTTGTCATCTCGACACTAGTTTATTTTCTATGAGTTTTCAGTTGGGGTTTAAATCTACAAGAAATTTATGGATTTAAGTCTAAACAATGATAAGAAAACCTAGAGCCTAAACCCTTAGTTGCCGCAACGGTGCAGGTCATTCTTTGGGGAAGCCTATCATTCAAGTGTTGTCTAATGACAAAACAACAAGTGACCCCACTTCACCACCAAGCCCTAAAACTAGTGAAATGGCCAACACACATTGGAAGCTTCATGAAATCTCACATGCAAGAATATGTCTCACCCAAGCCGTGTCTTAACGACTAATCCAACGCAACCCCCCACTTCACGGACCATACTAGATAGTCATTTCTATAGGAATATCAAGTGCAACATCAAATCCACCAAGTATCTGAGGTGCCACTAGAACTACCTTGCAGGACATGTGTTGCCTCACTCCCATGGCCTTAAGTAATGTAGGATCCTGTGTAGCCTTCCCACCTTTAGCTCTTGCATTGGTAATCTCATCAAGTGGTGAATGCTGAAATTTGAAATGTCTAAGTCTAAGCTTATTGCGGGCCCCTCTTTGCAGATGTCTAATGACAGAAGTCTGCTTCACCTTAGTCATGACTGATGACAAAGCTCAAATAGCTACCCGCTTTACAGACCTCGCGCCTACCATCATTGTTAAATTGTTCAAACTATCGCTCACAAAAATGACCAAGTTAATAAAGCCTTGCAAAAATAACATCACATATTTTGGTGTGCAAGTTGCCACTTACTCATCATTGTTTCCAATGGCTAAGACCTAAAAGCCTTCCACCATGTGGTTCTCACACCACCTGCCTCCGTGGTCCTCAAGCAAGATCAAATCTCCAAATTTCTAAGTCTTAGACTCTTGCAGATCTACCTTTGTGGACTATCATATATCTATGGAATTTCACCTCACTAGTGTTGTTTCTAATGACAAACCATCCATGATGTTCCACCAAGCAACCTTCGTGCTTTAGCTTTCTGTAAATTCCTAGGTTTGACCATTAATGGTGTAAATGTGAACTTTGATCCTTCCCCATGATACACATGTAAAACGAAGGCACAAGTCAAAATGTTCCTATGGGTTTGCCTTTGCAAACCACCACATGTATAATGTCACCCTCTCTAAGCCACTACCTAACTACAAATGACTAATGGAAACCTACCTTGTGGCTTTCGCATGCCCACTCTTCGCAACATGCAAAATGAAAAAAATTTCAAACAAGATGATCCAAGCATGATTTCCCATATGCACCAAAAGAGTTAAAAGAAAAAATGGTCATTGGGTGAACACCATTGTGGGTTTCGCCTTGTGGAACTTCGCTTGTGGAATGTTTCCTTCCTTATTCTGTTTCTTATGGTGAGACTCAAATGTCAATCCCATGTGTGCCCTCAGCACCTTAATTTTCTGCATGGACTTAAAAGATATCTTTGACCAAGGAAAATAACTTCAAGGTGCTTTCAACATGAATTTCCTCACATTCGTGATGATTTTGCACCAAATTGGCATGTCGCTTGAACTTTGTGGGAATTCCACACCAGAACTTTGCCTGCAAAATTTCCTCCTCCCTATGTCATTCTTAATAGCAATCACCTTGACAGCTTCTGCTAGACAGAAACCTCCACCTCCAGACCTGCAAATCTATGATATACATAAATGAACTTAAAATGATAAAATGTGATGAATGTAATGATCTTTTAAAGGTATGTGGATGCACTTAACGATATGTTTGCATGGTTTAACCAACATTTTCCCTCTTAATCTATCAAGGCACTTACTACATGCTTTGTGTGCAATATTTATGGAACCAATAGAGCAACCAATAGAGAAAAAATACAAAGGAAAGAAAATCACTTGAACTCCAAGAGGGAAGGAGGAGAAAGCTAAGATGAAGTACGAGTTCCATGGTGTAGAGTGCACTTCAAAAATCACGTCCAATTAGGGAAAAGTGACTGACACAGACCTAGGCCATGTTAGCATTGATGAGTTTAGGAAAAGGGTCATGGTCAACCCTAGAATTGAGGAGGCTTTAAGAATTAAAAAGAATAGAATTGCAAAGGTAGCTGGCTTTCCTCCTACCCTAGTTGCTTTGGAGCTGATCTTTGCATGCCAAGAATGTTATAATGCACAAACCAGGAAGGATAATAACCATCAATGAGAGAGTGTTGGCGGACTTGGCTCCCATGTCTATTGGGAAGACATTTGGCACTCCGATTTTTGATAAAATGGAAGAGGTTGAGAAGAATTTTTCCTTGAATGTTTCGAGGGCAGACCCCACTAGTTGTAAAAGAACTATCAACCAAACATGGCTACTTGAAAAGAGGGGTAGTGCTAAGAAGGTGCCCCAAACATTATACAAGAGGGACTTTGTAGAGGAAACCAACAACCTGGTGACACTCCTGAGTAGAGTAATGGGCCTCCCCACTTCCTCACTCTTCAAGGAGTAGATGTTCTATTTCATAGAGCAAATCCTTTGAGGAGAGGCCAAGTTTCATTGGGCCAAGATTATTAGTGAGAACTTACACAATCAATTTGTGTTAGTAAATAAAACTTTGGAGTTCTACATGACCTCCTATATGGTATACCTTCTAGTAGTAAAGTTCCCCTACAAAGGATTAGAATATGTTGGCACCTTGGGAACAAAGATGGGGTAGAATCGAGTGTACGATTGTTACTCATAGCTCCAGTAGAAAAAATTCAAGAAGGATTACAAGAGGGTTAATTATTTTTTCATTGGGAACATTATTTAGACCCTAATGAGAGATTATCACAAAAGAATGTCCCATAGTTCCAAGTCAGTAGTGAAGGGTTTTGGGTATTTGTTCATCCAACTCCCTAAGTTCACATATATCAAAGCTGAAGGATTCTCAAGGTTCCCATACCTACTACCCTGATACCCCAACGACATAATCATATTGTTGGAGCTTACTCAGAAATTACAAAATTCCCACATTTTATTCCACAACAAACATCATGCTGGGATCCCATACCCCATTACCTTTGGGCAAGGGATGCATTCTTGCCCTATTGCTCCATCCATGAAATACTCATAGAAAGAGCTTGTAGAATAAAAACTTGAGCTACACAAAGAAAGGGGAGGCTTAGACCCTCTTGGGAATTTGAAGAAATAGGTTGGAAGGTAGTATGCCCATAAGCCATACATTAAAGATTTCTAGGCCAACTGTGATGATGACCGAGAAGTCTAGGGGTAGGATTAAATGAGAATGACTACTAGTGATCGATTGGGCTGAGCTAGAGGTCATAGATTTAAATATTGTCAATCACCCAATAGAGAAAAGCACAAAGAAGTGGCTAGATGATCAAGTATCCCAACTGCATGATCAAGGTGAAAAGATAACCTATGGGGAGCTCGAAGATGACATAGAAAGTGAAACAAAGAGTGGTGCTACTATAGGCTCTTCAGGTGAGGCTCCTAAGTCTCCACCTGTTACAAGATCAAGAAAAAGGAAGGACACATATGAGTGACAGTCGAAGAAAAAAGTATACAATCAGAATTCAACTAAAGGGAAAATAATACCAAAGAAGCCTAAAAGAACAAGAGTTTTTGTTCTTGATATTCCTACCATACAAGAAGAAGGATCTCTGCCCCAAGAGGAGGAAGAAGCTTAACAACCATGAATTCTACCACCCACCAACACTGCACTTCCATTGATCAGTGCTACTACTCCATCTCCCTCTACTCAATCATTGTCTGTCCCATCTTTTCCCACTATGGACATCTCTATCCACCTCACCTCCACTTCTCTAACTGCTCCTGTGGTTGTACTTGATTCCTCTTCTTCGAATACTTACCCACTATCATCTTCCTCACTCCCTCCTCCACTACCAATTATTTCCATGTTTTTTCCTTCACTACCCATAACCTCTATGACACCCATCACCTTGCTTGACACTTTCACTTCATATTTGCAGAATGTGCCACCTCATTTCTCCAAGGTTATTCTAAACCCTCCAGTGAAAATGCTTGTGGCCTAGCTTGCTACTACCTTACGTCTCCCTCCACCTCCTATTGAGCCACCTAATATGGAGGCTACTATGTATATTTTTGAAGAAATGGAGAGGCTAAGCATAGAGTAGCCTAAAGAAATAATAGAGGATATTGCTGAAGAACTCGGGGACTTAGATTGTGAGGACTACTTTTAGCACATTGACAGAGGACTAAGGATTGATTTGGATGAAGTGGTCTCTGATGAAGAAGGGAAACAAATTCCTGAAGATGAAAATGTAGGTAAGTTTTACACTTACTATGAGGTTGAGACTTTAGACTAGGAACTTGAAGGTGAGTAACTCTAAGAGCACAAGTATAAAGACAAGGAGGTAAGCCTAGAGGAGCATATCTAAGAGGAAGGGAGAGTTGATATAGAAATTGATGACCCTCTAGGAACTAGCGAAGATGAGGGATTGTAGCATGAAGAAGTTCCTCTAGAAGTGGAGCAAGATAAATAAGAAGAAGAAGAAAATTTTGAACAAAAGGATGTTGATCCAGAAAATGATGTTGAAGTTGAAAATGAAGAAGACAAAGGGGAAACACAAGAAGAATATACTATTGGTGTGAGAAATGAAGACTTTGTTGAGCCTGACAAGGGAAAGACAATATTGCAAGAAGAGAAATAAGATAAAGGAGAGGAAAATATCAAAGATGCTGCTAAGCATGAGAGGGAAGAGCCATCAAAGGATCAAGAGGAAGGGGAGAATAATAAATTAATCACTACATCCTCGAGCCATCAAAAAAATTCCCTTCATGGTTGGAGAAACAACTAGAAAGGAAACCTTTGGTGCTCACTGATCCCAAGGCTTGTCTAGAAGCAATATTTGCCAAAACATAGGTAAAGACTTGAGAAAAGAAGAAGCCAAAGATCAGGTCACAAATCACAACTGATGCTTTAGGCTAGATAGAATATTGCAGGTAACTACTCCTACAATAGACAAAGATGTAGACACCCTGCAAGGCAAAGACTACCATGTGACCACCATTAATTTGGGCCCACCTCTCAAGCTTAAAATATTGATGAATTCCAAGGGTCTCTCTCCACCATCCTTCAACAAATGAATAAATATCAATCAATGAAGGAGGAGATGAAAGCACAAGTGGTAGAATTGACTACCTACATAAACAGTTGACGACATCTAGAGGAGAAGCTCTAATGGAATCACCTGCACCTGCCTTGTCTAAAGAAGAGGTAAAAAAAAATGGAAAATATGAGGAATTGGACCAAGTCCATATCTGATTGGTTCAAAAAATTCATTAACATGGGTGATAAAGGCATTCATTGTGTAGCCAAGATGCATAACAAATATCGGGTCTGGAAAAAAGAAGTAGAGTAGGCGATCGAGATATGTAAGGAGTTTCTTGAGCTCTATAGAATTACATACCCCAAGTTGGAGAGCATTCTCAAGCTCTCCTGGGAGACCTGGAAAAAGGAGTTGGCCCTGCCAAAGGAGGACCATTGGCTTCCCAAAGCACGGTTGCTTAATTTTGAGTACAAAAAAGGGGTTCTGGAGAAGTCCTTGATTGAATTAGAGACCAATCATGAGTGAATTGTGGATCACTGGGATGAGTATGAATTCCCAAAACTGATGATAGGATATGAGATACCAACACTAGAACTAGATTGGGAAGCTATCAAGTGCGAATTCCATAAGAGAATGGAGCAAGGAGCTAGTGAAACATTATCAACAGACTTCATGGATTTTGTTGCACAAGCCTTCTCAGAGTCAGAGCAAATGATTAGATCAAAATAAGTGTGCATAAAGCATCAGGATCAAATGGTCAAAGGATTCAAGAGGGTTGCCTTCAAGATCTCTAAATTTGACCTTTTTAAAGAAATGAAGCTCTTGGCTACCATTGGAAATTTTTTTGAATATGTCACATTGCAAAAAGAAGCTGGAAACCCCATTATAGAAGACAAAGATTTGTTAAAGTAGCTAAAAGCCAAAATTAACTAGAGGAAAAAATAGGCTACAAGACAAAAAGGGGAAAAGACAAAATACCCTATTTTTATACTATAAATTTTGTAATTCTATTGGGTGATGTGAAAACCCTAAACTAGAATGAATCTAAGCCATTCATTGTAAAGAAATCTTGACCATTCATTAGATACTTTTTAAAAACTATAAAAGGGGCATCCTCTCATTTTCAAAGAGAGACGAGTTGTAGTGTAAAAGAATTTTGCCACAATATAGGAGAAAAACATTGAAGTTGATGGTTTCTTATGTATTGTTCATTATGTGTGCATGATTTAGCCTCCATGTTTGTTTCAATATAGTTCATTTAAGTTTAAGTTTATTTTTTGTTTCCTAGTTTATGTTTAGCTTTAATGGTGGATGTATGTTGTAGTATTTGATGCACTTCCATCTCATATTTTTTGTAATTTGTTGATGAAAAATTGATGTGTAAAGTTATTCTGAGCTATTTCACTTGCTGCACTTAAGTTCAACTATTTTTCATGCTTAATCGGTGAATGCATAGTCTGAAAATATGCAAAGAACCTTAGAAGATTGCACTAGTTTTGTGACATTGTAGGCTATCCTTGGTTAAGCAAAACTAAATTTGGGAAGTCTATCTACTGTAATATCAGCCATTGTTACTGTTGATCATAGTTTCAAACTTAGGATAACTTGTAAACCCTCCATCCTTTTTAATTTTCTTTAAAAATATGAGTTAGAATTAAGTTTCCAACATCAAACAGTGTCATACATGGTGAACAAGAAAAGTTTCAGACTGTTGTCATAAAACACTATCACTATTCATTCATTTCTAGAATTTTGAAACTTAGTTACATACCCATGAAACTCCATGCTTTATGAACCATAAAGGTCCCTTGTGATTACTAGAAAATCACATCAAACCATTGAGTTGTTTTTGCAAAGTCATGACTTGACACCCAAGAGACCTTGTGGTGATTTTCAGAAATTAGTTGTAGATTATTACCTTTCAAGAGAGGCATCACACTTGTGTGTTGTTGATGTTGAGAAGTGAAAAAACACCCATAAGAAAAAACCACTTGCAAAACCAACAAGCAACCGCACTCTGTCTTCACTGCACTCAGTTTTTTGCACTCTCCCGCTTAGGGGCACAAAATATGCTGCATCTGATTGCTTGGTGTTCCTAAGAAGGTTATCTCATATAGGGATACACAAGTAATGTTAAGGTTGTGAGTAAACCATAATCACCTTATTAAAAATGTAATTGAATGTATGCTCAACTTATTACCTTGAGACATCTAGTCAAATTAAAAGGGTAAACCGAGTCCCAATGGATTTGTAGAGTACCTTTTTTTCTATCATTCTGTATTGAGATTTGATCCATTAGTCTAGAAATGTTGTAAAAATATGAAGAATAGATTGGGATGATCAAGGAAGGAAATAAGTGAGGAAGAATGATAGGTAGGAGAGCTTTTTGATACAAAGCATGAGTCAAGTAGTATAATTATGCTCAAAATTGACAGGTGTCTAAGGGAAACATTATACTTGAAATGGACAATAGTCAAGGGGCAATACTATTATGCTCAAGATAAATATTAGTATTAGTTATGAAAATTCTTGGCTTCTGAATTGTCTGATGGTGTAAAGACAAGAGAAAGGATGGGACCCACGTTGTAGTGTGCAATGCACTGAAATTTATTTTGTACTTGGGTTACACTAAGGGTAATTGTGTGTGTAGCTAATGGGAATGTGTTTTTCCAGTCATTGTGGTATAGGAGTCAATCACTATTGTACTTATGATATACATATTCAATTGTTACTAATATAATTTTGATGTGTAGTTCTCTAGAGAGAAAATTTGCTTGAAGCACACAAGTTCTTCCAATGAGTTAGTAGGGCCACTAAGTGAAAGGTCTAGGAAGGACAACATTGCAGAGGGAAATGCTACAAGGGAAGGTTATTTTAAGATTAATAGAAATTTACTAATTTCCTGCATGATTTTCAAAATTGAAAGTGAAACCTTGTTTGGGTACTTTAAGTCATCAGGGATGATGATTCATAAGGGGGGAAGTATGTTGTACCCTATTTCTACGTTACCAAATTACTTTTACCTTTATGAGTAAATACAATATTAAATGCAAAATTATAACTTTAATATGTTTAATGGATGAATGAAATACATGAATATGCATTATGATGTTATTGATTTTTAATGCTTTAATGATGCAAATGGTATATGATGGATATGACTTTTATAAGATTAGCTAACTACGTTTATGATGCACTAAGTTGGATGCATGAGAGAATCAATCCCTCTAGTGAGGAGAGGGAGAGTATTAACTAGAAGAGGAGATTGGTATGATGACTAATGAACCTACTTGAGCTATCACACACTCACGACCTAGTTTAGACAAGTTAAGTCATGTCATTCCAGGATATGTGTCGGTAAGTAAACCCTTGGTCATAGATTTTTGGGATGATTGGAGTGTTTGAGTAATTGTCTCTGATTTCCTTTGGTTGTTTCTTTGGTTTGTATTAAAGTGACTAAATCTTTGTATTGGGTATATTTTATACTTCATATATTTACATATATATAGATGGATATGTATATACATTATATATATATATATATATATATATATATATATACAATAGCCCATATATGAACATATGTGCATGTGAGCATGTTTAGGTAGATATACCTATGTATACTCACACATAGATATGACATATATATGAGTGTTTGTATGGTTATATATTATATATATGTATATATACACTTTAAATATATACCTATCTATATATATATTATAAGATATTAAAATAATGTATATATGTTCATATTTAAATTAAATAACACACAAACACATACAAACACACACATATATGATATGAATGAAAAAATTATTATTATGAATATGTAAATTAATACATATATATATTATAATAATAAGTTGTTTTCATAACTCCATTACCACCCACTTATTAGAAGGATATCTTGGTAAGATATATGGGAATCCTATATAGCACCTAACTCTTAATTATGTAAAAGTAGGAAACCGCAAGAAAATACATCCAAACTTGCTAACAAATTTCCATGCCTCATCAAATACTCTTTTCTTTTCTAAATTTGGATCAAATGTGAAAAGAAAAGATGCAAAGAGAGCATCATTTACTCTTTTGAAATGCTTAATGCTTCCTCTCAAGGTAATTTGAGAATAGAATTTATACACAAGCACAACACTTATATTTCCTTTAATTGATAATCTTGGAAATTGTCTCATGATAACAGCAACATACACCAGGTAGGAGGTCATGTAGAACTTCAAGGCTGTTTGCACATTGATTAGTTATTCATGAATCTCATCACTAATCTATGTACCCCAATCTATGTATGCCTTCTTCCTCTTGATGATTCTGATATATTCATACATCCATTCTTGGAAATTAGAAGAGATGGGAAAACCTTTCACCCTACTTAGGAGAGTGATAATGTCTTGAACATCTTCTTTGAATTCACTATGTGGAAGACCTTTGGGCCATCTAGAAATGGTGTGCCTCAAAGTCTTAAACCATTGTATTAATCAACCACTTGGCTTTGTTTTTATCTTTTTTCATAAGCCTCCTAACCTTGTAGGATGGAAATACTTGTATACCTTTCCATTTTTGGAACTTGGAAAACTATGTCAAAGAATTATAGATCCAATATAATCATAGCTTTCCCAGAAGAGTCTCTAACACTCTTACCATCCTTGATATAGTGTGAGGAAACTTGTAGGAAAAATTTTAGGCATTGATAAGCTACTTGAAATGAAGCCACTCGATGAAGATTGATGTGGAAAATTGATTGCAAGTCTCCTTCCAATGGCTACTTTTATGTTCTCTTTACAAAGTTCTCCATGTCAATGTGATCAATTTCAATGTTCTTGATCTCATCGATCTTGGAAGTTACAATTGTGGGTGGGTACACACCTTGATACTTATACTTCATTTTTTTTCTTGGAAGATGAAGGAGATTCCTCTATTGTCATTAAGAATGTACAAGAGATCACTGAAAACCACCTTCAAAGAACACTTGATAAGAGCTAAAGATAATTGCAAGGAAACATGGATTTACTCAATGTTAAGAGAATATGCATTACAGGAGCAATGAGAATGCATGAAACTAGGCAATAACTTTTGAGTGATCAAACATGAGCTATGGAGGGCGAAAAGATGGGAAAATGTAGAAGGGATGAGGTTTGGAAAGCATTTGTGGAGGATTTTAAGTGTTAGTGAAATTTCTACTTTTTGTGCAAGGGCGCTAAAAATTAGTTCCCTTATACTTGGAAGAAATTGTGTCTTATGTAATAGCACTAAAAAATAGCACTTTAGCATGCTTGGAATGACAAGAATATTGCTATGTATTGGTGGTATTTTTCAACACCTTGACATCTTCTAATAAGGTGACTTCATGTACTGGTGACAAAAAATCTTGCCATTACATCTTTTCCTTGGGAAAAACTTACACATGCAGAGACGATGAAAATCACCACCAATGCATCAAGGAAAACAAGTGGTATTTGGTAGGAGCAATGATTTTCACCTCTACTGTAGGTGGCAGTTCAAGGTTAGAAATCAAATGTTATATATGTCGAGGTGGTGAAAATAACCACCTCAACATCTAGGAAAATATATTACACATAAAGAAATGATGAAAATCACTGCCTTGACATGTGCTACTATTGTAATGTTAAGGCATTAAACATTGATGCCGCTACACCATGGGGAAGGCACAAATGTGTTAGTAGTGATTTCCACCATGCATATGTTCATGGGAAATAGGGAAAAACAAAGGATATGGCATTAAAATCCAACATCATTACACCTTGAAACAAAATAAAAACATTCATACAAAAAAACCTAAAATAAAATAATGAAAACCCTAAAAAGAAATGAATACGGGAAAAAGATAAATGCATTCCCTCAAATGCAAATAACGTAATTTTTTTTTGCATAAAACCAAACAATTAATAAGAGAATAACCAAAACATTCAAAGAAAGGAGGAAAAATGGCAATGTACTTGTGAACAAAAGATGGCAAACCCTAGATTGATGAAGAGATAGAAAACACACAAAAAATAGAGTAAAATCAAGCTTTGATGTGATCTAGGAATCTCAATGTACTCACACAAGGAGGAGGAAGTAGAAATCAAAGCAAGATGCGAAGAAATGAAGATGAAAGGACTTAAAAAGCACTTACAAAGTTATTAGTGAATCACCATTAATGAGCATGAAGTTCATTAACTCCATGTGTGGGAAACTGGGTGATAATATGTAAGGGTAGTGAAAATCACTTCCCTAACATATTCAAATTTTGACAAAGCACAAACATGCATAGGTAGTGAAAAAGATCACCCCAACATCCAGAAACCCTAACCAAACATCAAATGTAAAAGTGTTAAAAATGAATGCTACAACATGTTAAGAGTGAGAGATCGTGTAGAGGCACTGAAAAACAACACTTCTACACATAAAAAATTTCTAATTTGCTCATACATGAGCGCTGAAAAACAACACCCTTACAAGGGAAAAAAAGTTTCAACGCCTAGAAGCTAAACAACAACAAAACATACATTTTGAAGGTTTTTGAATAATGACAAAAGATGAGGGCTCAAAAGGATGATTCAAGGTTCAGGACCATGTGTGAAGGAAAACTGAAATTCACCTCATTTTGCGTGCTTAGAGGGAATGGGCCCATGAACTGGACCAATTTAATAGCCTGGGGTTTTCCCATGAATCAAGCATGTAGTTGGATTCGAGGATAACAGGCTGTATAAATTTTTTGGTATGCATTTGAATTAACTTATTCTTTTTTTTGTTGGAATAAGGACATCAATACCTAGTGCATATGTATTTTTTAGAATTTTTTTTCTCTATTTCCATATCTTCACTTTCTTACACCTATTGTAGCTAAACCATTAAGAATTTGAAGATGAATCAAACTTGTGATTTGTGATATTTTGTGTGTAGATTCTAATGATATTTTAAAAAAATTAAAAAATAAATTGTGAATCCTTTTATGTAATTTTTAATAACTTATTTTTTCTACTAAACATTTTTAAAAAGTAATGTTTACTTTATAACATTTTTTATAGAAAGGATACAATTCTAATTTTTAACATACAAATTTTTCACACCAATATCTAGTTCATGGATATTTTTTCATAATTTTTTGTTACATATTTTTTTAATTAATTTTACAAGTTAGAGTAATTATAATTTGGACAGAGGTGTACTTTGGATTGCATAACTTTTTTTGTATGCATTTGAATTAACTTTATTTTTTGTTAGAATAAGGACATCAATACCTAGTGCACATGTATTTTTTAGATTTTTTTTTCTATTTTCCTATTTTTCATACGTGTGAAACAAATAACTTGATGCTCATTGAAAAACCTACATTCACAAGAAATAAAAAATAAGTATAATAATAAAATTAAAAATATTTAAAATTATAGGTTTTGGGAAGCTTATAATAAAGGCTACATACTTATAAAACATAAATTTTAAATGAATTCATTTGATCGCCGAAAAGGTAAATCAAAAGTGGGTTTTTTATAACATTTCAATAGGTGTAAAGTAGAATCCATTATAGGTATGGTTTGAAACTATCGAGGTTCTATCCAAGGGGGTTTGATCACACACTCTTTAATTAAAATAATTTAAATGGAACCTTTAAAGGCTTAAATCATTACATTTTCCAAAAATATGTGATTTAAGGCAAAAATCAGGGTATAGAAAGTGTAACCCATTATTGTGGCAACACCCCCAAAAAATTATTGAATATAAACACTAACTATAATCCTAATTAAATCCTACATTTAAACATTATAGTATTTGTAAGCCTAACCCTATTCCTAGTTGAATTATAACCCAAATCCTAATCTTAATCTCAAAATTTATCTTAGAACCCTAACCCTACTTGAATCTTAACCCTAATTAATCTCTAACCCTAACACTAACCAATCTCCAACCCTAACCCTAACCCTTACTCCAACCCTAACCCTGATCTTAATTTGTAATTGCTAACCCTATCCCCAACCCTAAAAGAAATATAACCTAATTAAACGTAAACCATAAACCTAAGATTTATCTTAGAACCTTAATAGTCTAACCCTAACCTTATTGAAATTTAACCCTAATTAAACTTGATTCCTAATCCTAACCCTAACCCTAACCCTAACCCTAACACTAACCTCTTGAATTTCAGCCTTAATTGAACCCAAATCATAATGAAAGCTTAATTAAACCCTAACCATAATACTAACCCCAATATTAATTTTATAATCTTGACCCTAATTAAACCCTAACCCTAACCACAACCTTCATCCTAATGTTAGTGAAAAGATGTAACCTAGAGTTGTAATTAAACCCTAACCCTAATTATTCCCTCATCACAATTGAATTCTAATACTAATCCTAAAACTAACCTTAACCTTAACACTAATTGAATTCTAATGCTAATCCTTAAATCCTAATTGAATCTTGTCCCTTATTGTACTTTTAAGCCTAACCTTATTCCTAGTTGAATTATAACCCAAATCCTAACCTTAATCCCAAAATTTATCTTAAAACCTTGACCCTAATTAAACATCAGTTGACCATAACCCTAACCCTACTTGAATCTTAACCCTAATTTATCCCTAACCCTAATCTAAATTTGTAATTACTAACCCTATCCTTGGCCCTAACATAGATAGATAGATAGATATATATGTGTGTGTGTTCAAAATTGTCACAACTGCAACATGCTAATTTTATATCATTTTAATGGATTGAAATACCATGTATAGTGACTTTGATAGAACTCACTTATTATTGATAATTATAAATGGAAGAATCATTTTGACAATCTTAAACATCTATTATTTTTAAGGTAGATTTGTAATAGTATTAGAAAGGGCTAGCTGAAAATTTAGGATGTTTATAATATTTTCTAAAAATGTTGAAAGAAAACTACAAACATAGAGTCAACAAATAACAACATGATCTAAACACAGATAAAAACAAATCACTCGTCCTAGAAAATTAAGTATAAAATAAGTATTCTAAATTTATAATTTCTTTCTAAGTTAATATAATTAAAATTTAATAAATATTCAAGAAAATTAAGTATGAAAGAACTTGCCTAAATTTACTATTGCATATAAAAGTAAGTTTTTATACTAATATTTTTTGCTATTGTAAAATATTTTTTAAATGTTAGAATGGAAATAAAATTATAAAAGAATGAAAAACAATTATTCTTTCTAAAAATTAAAAATTAATATACATAAAATTATAAATTTGAAAATTGAATAAAAAGAAAATATCTTAAATTTACTACTTTACATAAAAAATATTCAATACTTTTAAATAATTAAAAATATTTCATAAAGGATAACTGCATATCTAAATGAATTTAAAATTACAAAATTAAATACAATAAATACAAAGATGTAATAAACTAATTATTACAAATAAAAACGAATTTTAAAATTAATATATTTAAAACTAACTTACCTATCTTCAATTAATAGCATGACTAAACACAAATAGAAACAAATCACTTAATAAATAAAAATTAGTTTTTAAATTAATATACTTAAAATTAACTTATCTATTTTTAATTAACAACATGACCTAAACATAAATAGAAACAAATCACTTAACAAAAAGAAGGATATATTTCATATAGTTAAAATTTTAAAAATATTGAATAAAATTAAGTATGAAAGAAATTTACTAAATTTACTATTGTCTATAAAAGTAAGTTTCTATATTAATATTTTTTAGTTTATTATAAAATATATATATTTTTTAAATACTAGAATGAAACAAAATTATAAAAGAATGAAAAAAAATAAAATTCTTTTTAATATTATAAATTAATATACTTAAAATTATGAAGTTGAAATTTAAATTAAAAAAATATTATAATTACTCCTATGTTAATCAAGGACAATTTTCATAAAACCAAACAAAGCACGTGAATTCATTAAATCTTCTGTAGTACATATCATTTCAATCCATTAAGAAGCAACACCTTGTATACCTTTAAATCAACTCAAAAAATTATTGTACTGTACAATTTTATGACCAAGTCCCACAGTCTAAAAGCAAACAGCCCGCGAGTTGTTCGTAAATTTAGTAAAGCTGATTAAGTTTTGTACCCTCTTACAACTTATTTCCTAAAACACTTGACTTTTATTCTTCCTCGCTATAAATTTATTTTTTCTCTCTACAGATTGTTGCAAGGAGTCCCCTGATTCTCTTACAATATAAATCCACTGCTTTCAAAACTGTGCTCCAAGTTCTTTTGCCACAACTTTCCCACCACCCACCTTTTCTTCTCTAGTGTTAAGGACTACATTCATACCCAAGTTCATTGTTTAGTAAACATACATTTCATACCATGAATAGACTTCTCTCAAATTTTTCTTCAGCGTTCCTTTTTTGGGTGATGCTGCATCTCCTATTCCTCCTTCTTGTGAATTCACAGGGCTACCCTGAAATTGGTTTTGTGAGGAGCATAGGGAAAAACTTTGTTCTAAATGGCAAGCCTCTGCATGTTAATGGCTTCAACTCATATTGGCTCATGTTGGTGGCATCAGACACAAACCAGAGACACAAAGTCACCTCTGCTTTCAAAGAAGCTGCAGTTCATGGCCTGAACGTAGCTCGTACTTGGGCTTTCAATGATGGCAATGGATATCACGCATTGCAAACTTCCCCCGGTGTATATGATGAACAAGTGTTCCAGGTTTGCAATTTTCATGTTACTAGAGTTTGTTTTCTCTTTTGCAAGTAGAGTTTGTTTTCTGTTTTGCAAGTATAATTTGTAAACATGTTCGAAACAAATGCTTTCATGGCTTCCAAATATTCCCTTTCCATGGCATTCAATAGTCATCTCAGTAAAAAATTCCACTTGACTGAGTTGTCTCATAGAATTTGGACTGGACTTTCTCTCAGGCATTGGATTTTGTGATATGTGAAGCCCGGAGGAATGGCATCAGGCTTATACTTAGCTTTGTCAACAACTACAAGGATTTTGGGGGAAGAGCACAATATGTTCAGTGGGGAAGCAATGCAACAGGGTTACAGATTAGTGAGGATGATTTCTACACAAACCCAACTGTTAAAGACTACTATAAAAACCATGTCAATGTAAAGCTAGAAGCATCATATTGCCAATTCTAATATTCATCATAGTATGCATTTTTGGATCAACTACATTAGTTTTTTTATATTTTTGTTTTCATACAACTTTCTCGTCTTGAAGATGGATCACTGATCTGAAATGTTAAAAAAATGCTAAAAAAAACTAACCCAATTTAATCCAGAAATACATACTGTGATGGATATAGACGGTGGAAATCTTATATTTTCATTGTAATATAGTTTAATAACTGAACTGGATACACTAATGCCTTTGAGATTTTGTGTACAGAGAATAATGACAAGAAACAATAGCCTGAATGGGGTTGCATACAAGGACGACCCTACAATCTTTGCATGGGAGCTTATCAATGAACCCCGCTGTAATATTGATCTATCTGGAAGGACAGTTCAGGTCAGCTTGTTTCCATTGCCTCTTACTTGATTTTAAACATTTTTATCTTGTACTCTGTTTGTCACCAATGTGATTTTGCTCTGAGCACTACAGAGATGGTTAAAAGAGATGGCTAGCTATGTGAAATCAATTGATACTAATCACCTGCTTGAAGTGGGTATGGAAGGATTCTATGGTGATTTAGTTCCTGAAAGAAAGAAATTCAATCCAAATGGATATGAATTTGGAACTGACTTCATTAGTACAAATCAACTTCGAGGGATTGATTTTGCAACTGTTCATGCCTACCCAGATTCATGGTATCCATCCTTCAATCTCTCAATCCAATAGTTCTTCTAACTGTATTGTTTCTTCAAAACTGACCTGGTGTTTCCATACTAAACTGAATCCAGGCTGGCTGGATCGGATGAGAAGGTACAGCTCTTGTTTTTGAAGAGATGGATGAAAGTGCATATAAAAGATGCAGACAAAGTGCTGAAGAAACCATTATTATTTGCTGATTTTGGAAAATCATATAAAGACCCAGGATTTAACATTTCTCAAAGGATCAGGTTTTATAAGACTGTTTATGAGAACATTTATAAGGCTGCAAAAACTGGAAGGGTAGGTGGAGGTGGGTTATTCTGGCAGTTGGTGGCAAAAGGGATGGAATCACTTGCAGATGGCTATGAGATGGTCTTATCTCAAAGTCCCTCCACAGCAGCTCTTGTTTCTTTTCAGTCAAGAAGATTGTCAGACCTCGATCTCTAATTTTTCTATATTGAATTCATGGAATAGAGAATTTGGATCACAAAATTTAGCAAATCTAGTCCATAGAGAAGTTGATTTTTTTTTAACTTTTACATTCAACCTTCCTCTAGAATAGGAAGCTGGTCCAAAACGCTCAATTTAATATATATCAATATTATTACCAATGGTTAGATGCATAAGAACAATAATCCCAGGCATTGGATCCTCTTTCTATGCCTTACAAGTTGGGGAAAAAAGGTGGGAGAATGTGAGAAAATACATTAATGACATAAAAGAATACACTTAATTAGAATCATTACCAAATAAATTTCGATCATTCCAGAGACTTGCTAGCTACAGTGCCCACAACAACATTATGTCTGTCTACTTCTTTCATTATTCCAAGAGGAATCCTGATTCTTAAAAATATAAATATAAAATAAATAAAAAATATTAAATATTATATTCCTTGTTTTTAAAGTAATAATAATTTTAAAAAGTATGTTGAGAAGAAATTGTGAAAACACTAAGTCATGGTCAGAGTTACAAAGAGTGAATTTATAGCAATTAAAATTTAACACATCCAAACAATTTTTTTCTGATAGGGCAAATTCAAATACCAAATGTTTAGTTACCTTTATTTAGAATTGTAATAAGAAGACAGTTACTCGTAGGACTTTTATGAGTATCCTCCTTAAAACAGTTAATATTAGAAAATTCATTGTTTGAGATTCAGTACAAGAAATGTGGTGTTCTCTTGAATGATAGTTACTTTTAACTTTAATTTCAGTGAGTACATGCACTTTTATTGATAAAAGATGGAGACATCACATCAAAAGTTTGATGCAATATTTTGACGATATCTTAAACTTGTTTTGAGATAAAAGAATAAATTTTAAAGTGGACTTATTCAACACCATAATCAAACTTTGAATATTAAATTGTTCTTTTTTTGTTTAAAAATGATAATATTGAAGCCCTCTATTATTGCATTTTTAATGCTACATGATCATAATCTTAAAAAAGATAGTGTAAATGAGAAACATTTATCACAATCAACTATAGCAATCATCAAAATGCATTCCCCCACAAAATAAGCCAAAAAGTAGCCCTCAAGCCCATAGTTGTTATATTCTTAAAAAAAATTGTACTAGTCCTCTATTGTTATCATAAACGTTATGAAAGATTGCTTATTATTGCACTATCATTTTGCCACATCACTCATAACACAACATTGCATTGCATTACTCATTGCAACACTTCCCAAAATATTATAAAAGTTTACATTTGTGTAGTCCTTCCTAAAAAAAAGTCCCAACATGTTATAAAAAGTCATTATGGTTGTCTACTTCAATATTCCAAGAGAAATCTTGAATAAAATAATAATAATAATTCATTATTATTGTGTTTTCATTTTCCCTTGTCACTCATAACACAACATTGTATTTAACCACTCATAACTTTAATATAGTGAGTTAGAAAGCCATTGTATCATCACTTTAGAAAATGTCAATGTACAATGCACCAAATTCATTAGAAAATGGCATATGATAATTGTCTTCATATCTCGAAAGATATGGTCATTGCACCACTTCCCAACCTGTTATAAAAGTTTAAGTCCTTCCTAAAGAACTTCCCAATACATTATAAAAAGTCATTATTATTATCTACTTCTTTAGTATTCAAGAGAATACCTAATTTTATCAAAACAAAATTGTTTTCTAAATATTTTTTGTAAAAATTAATATTAATTTATTATTATGTTTTCATTTTCCCATGCCACTTGTAACATGGAAATTTTGTTGCATCACTCATAACTTTAATACAGTGAATTGGTAATTCATTTTGTTCAATCACTTTTAAAATATCAATGTACAACACACCAATTTTTTTGGAAAATGGCATACTACAATTATCCTCGTATATTGAAAGATCATCATTACCTCACTTCCCAACACATTAATAAAATTGTACATTTGTGTTGTCCTTCCTAAAAACTCCCAACATGTTATAAAAAATCATTATGATTGTCTACTTCTTTAATATTCCAAGAGAATTCTTGATTTATCAATAAAAATCTATTTTCTAAATATTATGTTCAAAAAAGTAATATATTATTATTGCATTTTCCTAGATGTTGAGGTGGTGATTTTCACCACCTCAACATATATAACATTTGATTTCTGACCTTCAATTGCCACCTATAGGAGAGGTGCAAATCACTGCTCCTACCAAATACCACTTGTTTTCCTTGATGCATTGGCAATGGTTTTCATCGTCTCTGCATGTGTAAGTTTTTCCCAAGGAAAAAATGTAATGGTGGGGTTTTCTGTCACCAGTACATGAAGTCACCTTATTAGAAGATTTCAAGGTGTTGAAAAATACCGCCAATACATAGCAATATTCTTGTCATTCCAAGCATGCTAAAGTGCTATTTTTTAGTGCTATTACATCAGACACAATTTCTTCCAAGTGTAAGGGAACTAATTTTTAGTGCCCTTGCACAAAAAGTAGAAATTTCACTAACACTTAAAATCCTCCACAAATGCTTTCCAAACCTCATCCTTTCTACATTTGCCCATCTTTTCACCCTCCATAGCTCATGTTTGCTCACTCAAAAGTTCTTGCCTAGTTTCATGCATTCCCATTTCTCCTGTAATGCATATTCTCCTAACATTGAGTAAATCCATGTTTCCTTGCAATTATCTTCAGCTCTTATCAGGTGTTCTTCGAAGGTGGTTTTTCAGTGATCTCTTGTACATTCTTAATGAAAATAAAGGAATCTCCTTCATCTTCCAAGAAAAAAAATGAAGTATAAGTATCAAGGTGTGTACCCACCCATAATTGTAACTTCCAAGATCGATGAGATCAAGGACATTGAAATTGATCACCTTGACATGGAGAACTTTGTAAAGAGAACATAAAAGTAACCATTGGAAGGAGACTTGCAATCAATTTTCCACATCAATCTTCATCGAGTGGCTTCATTTCAAGTAGCTTCGCAATGCCTAAATTTTTTCCTACAAGGTGCCTCACACTATATCAAGGATGGTAAGAGTGTTAGAGAATCTTCTCGAAGAGCTATGATTAGATTGGATCTATAATTCTTTGACATAGTTTTCCAAGTTCCAAAATGGAAAGGTATACAAGTATTTCCATTCAACAAGGTTAGGAGCTTACGAAAAAAGATAAAAACAAAGCCAAGTGGTTGATTAATACAATGGTTTAAGACTTTGAGGCCCACCATTTCTAGATGGGCCAAAGTTCTTCCACATAGTGAATTCAAAGAAGATGTTCAAGACATTATCACTCTCCTAAGCAGGGTGAAAGGTTTGCCCATCTCTTCTAATTTCCAAGAATGGATGTATGAATATATCATAATCATTAGGAGGAAGAAGGCATACATAGATTGGGGTACATAGATTAGTGATGAGATTCATGAATAACTAATCAATGTGCAAACAACCTTGAAGTTCTACATGACCTCCTACCTGGTGTATGTTGCTGTTGTCATGAGACAATTTCCAAGATTATCAATTGAAGGAAATATAAGTGTTGTGCTTGTGTATAAATTCTATTCTCAAATTACCTTGAGAGGAAGCATTAAGCATTTCAAAAGAGTAAATGATGCTTTCTTTGCATCTTTTATTTTCACGTTTGATCCAAATTTAGAAAAGAAAAGAGTATCTAATGAGGCATGTAAAGTTGTTAGCAAGTTTGGATGTATTTTCTTGCGGTTTCCTACTTTTACATAATTAAGAGTCAGGTGCTATATAGGATTCCCATATATGTTACCAAGATATCCTTCTAATAAGTGGGTGTTAATGGAGTTATGCAAACAACTGATTATAGTGCACATAGAATGAGAGGCTATTCACAAACCAGGCTTTAGGTTTCCAATTGCTATTGGAAGATACTCAATTGAAAGTGTACAAAAGGCCAAATCAGTAGAAGTAAACATGCATATTATGACCATAAGATCATGTAGGTATAGGCATGATTTTGATTATAGAGATGTAAAAAAGAAAAGTCAAGAACGGTCATAGTCATGTGCATCATTTTGAGGACATATGGGTAGAATGTAGAGATGAGGAAGACATCCAGAGAATGAAATTTTATAGAGTTAGTATGGATTAGATCAAATATTTAGGCTTGAAAGATATTCCAAAAGATTTTGAAGATCCTGGAGACATTTTGGATTCAACATATGATGAAAAAGAGATTACAAGAAAACCCTTTCCATTAATCCAGTGGTCCAAAAAGGAGAATATTTTTATCTGGAAAAGGATTGCTCCCATTTTACACAACATAGGTGAATGGTTGTAGAGGCATGGTTTTTAGTTGAATTCCTTTAGTATAGAATCTAAAGGAAAAGTATAAGAAGGTGAAGCCAATAGCTAGTAGGAGCTCCAAACCAAGCACAAAGTAGGTGCTTCCCCCTCTTCCTCACATAGAGGTCCCAAGGTTAAATTCATGTTGGACACTAGGAACACTGAGAGGGGGGGTGAATCAGTGTTCCACAATGTTTAAATTTTAAATCAAATCTTAAACTATCAACAACAATATTTAACCTTTAATAGCATTCATAGCATATAAACAAAAGGAAACATGCAAACTCATTAAAGAGACAATGTGAACACCATAACACCAATTTTTTTACATGGAAACCCTGCTAGGGGAAAAAACACAATGGAGATTAATCCACAAAGTATACTATGTTAAAATTATGATGAAAAAGGAATGCACATGCATTCAGGCACATTGCCTAGTGCTCACTACTCAAAATAGGGAAGGCTCACTGCCTTACAAAATATTTGAGATTACAACAAGATGTTGAAATGAGAATATAACATCTACAAATGCCTGGATTTAGTTCCAATGAGCCACATAAAATAGATTCTAGACCTTTTTTTCCAATTCACACTTCTACTTTGCTTTGCTTTGCTTTCCTACATATAAACTCTTCTGCTACACAAACAAAATTCACTTCAATAGATATTCTAATATTAGCTCATATAACTGCTTTGCACTTTTTCGCTCACAAACCTTCTCACTTCTAGATCCACACATCAAAAATGATTTTCCAATCTCACATATATATCCACTAACAAGATTTTATTAACTATATGTTGGCTTCAAACAAAATATAATATTTTTCCACATGTCGGCTAAAATCACCAATTAGAATTAATGCATACCCACACAAGTTGGCTAGACTATAGTAGGGACCCAAATCAAAATTCCCAACACAATAAATAGTTAAACAACTATTCCTCATACATTTGTGACATGCTATACACAATAGGTCGGCCATATTGAGAAAATAAACAATAAGTCATTCTACTGAATATTCAAACCTGTACATCGGTCAATGCAACATTACAAAACTTACCAATTAGGTAACATACATGCTTTAAAAGATTCCCTGGGGATCCACACAACACAATAATGATCCGGTGAACTATTCAAACCAACTTATCAACCATATACTTTGTTCTTCATGCTTTGTCCTAGTAGAATACAATCTTCTACTTTTCTAGCCGATATGAGCTACTTCTAAACTACGGACCACATTATTGACTCCAATTGCCATCAATGACAACACTAGCAACCAAAAAAATATCCCAAATCCATATGCCAAAAATCTCCCCTTTTGGCATTGATGACAACACTTAGTGAAAAATGACTAAGTGTCAAAACTTAAAGCGTCAAAACACAACAAAACATTGCTCCCCCTTTAGATATCAAGGTATTTTTCATTGCATTCTCTCCCCCTTTGACATCAATTACAAAAAATTCCACTAATTTTTCTTCCCCTTTAACATTTTTACTACACTCTCTCTTACTGCATTCTCTCCCCAATTTATAAAAAAAAGTTGCAACTGTTGCTAAATTCAAAAAATTATTTTATACTTATCTTTCATCTCCAGAAGAAATTTCTTCCAAGAGTCACTGCAATCCCAATAGCTATTATTAGACTGTTGTTTTTTGATGTCCTATTGATGACTTAGACAAGGGATTCAGGAATGGTAATGGATTCTTCTGGCTTTTCTGCTTTCTTCAAAACTTCAATCATTTGCTCTAATTTGCATTTAGTCTGATCCTTCACTTTCTAAAAGGTATCCATAAGAGTGTTTTTGGCAAAGTGAACCTTTGCATGCTCAACCTGCAACTCATGAATCTTCTTCTTAACTACTCCATCCTTGTCTTGAAAAATATTTTAGTCCTGTCTAATTTTGAAAAACTCATTCTCAATTTGTTCCAACTTGTCCTTGTATTTACCAACCACATGAGGCAACCTAAGATAGTAATTGTAGATCTTATTTGCTGAGTCAATGCACTATCTTAATACATTCATTTTATTTTTCAGTTTTGTGAGAGATAGCCTAAACTACATCTTCATATGTGAGATTATTTCATCCTCTTTTTTGTCCAGGGGCATAAAGTCTATAGCATCCCTAATACATTTAATCAATTCTTTTGGAAGTACATTTTGCAAACTCTCCAGTTCAATGTTGTTATCAAGAAAGTATCTTCCTAGAGTGTCCTCAATGAAGTCATGTTCATATGATGGTCCATTTATCCATATTTCAATTATCTTTTGCATTCCATCTTCTTCTTGAACAATCTGTAATATCTTTGCCTCAAGTAAAGCACCTTCTTCATCACTTTCTTCTGCTATTATCACAACCAGTTCAACTATTTTTGGTTCATCTCTTGGTGTATATTCCTCAAAATCTTCATCCACTATATCCACAACCATCTACTCTTTACCTTTTCCCTCAAATTTTATTGACTTAGGTGCTGGAAGAGTGTCACTAACCAACTCTATTTCTCTCTTCTACTTTTTCTTTGTCTTACCAGAGGATGATCTAACTTCAACCACTTTTCTTGGGAGAGGAATACCACTTACACCAAACTTTCCTAACAAGTTCCTAAAGAAGCCTTCATAAGCTTGTTCACCATTTTAAAAAGTGTTGAAATGCTCAAAAATTTGCTTGCAAATTGGCATATTTTCCTTCCATACCACATTGTCATTCTGAGGCAAGTGATTCAGGAAATATATCATAATGCATATAGCTAGGGTACCTAACTTGAAAGAGTAATCTATATCCTTCTTCAATTGCACATTCTCCATCAATTGATCCTTCACAATCCACATAGATCAAAATCTTCATTTTCTATTATCATCTTGTGAGTGATATACATTGTGCATGCCGAGGTTGATCCCTCTCTATTTATGAAGAAAATATTATATGAAATTCCATTTGCAATATACCTTGTTAATGAATCTTTGATTGTTGATATTACTAGAGCCCTCTAATCTCCTATTATTTTGATTAGGGCTTCGACTTCAACATTCCAAATCAACTTCAGTTTTGGAACAACACAAACATTGCACAATCTTGTTAGATTTTTTATTACATCCTTAGTAATTTGATAGGGTTTATCTAGAGTAAGGATATCACCATCCAATCTGTTCAAGATAAATTGAACTACCTCCGCATTTAGGAAATGAGGAAATTCATTCTAGATGTCCAAGTTCTTATGTTTCGCTCCTCCAAGCTTCTTCAATTTGACAATAGACAACAAATTTCTTACATCCTTGACCTTTCAACTACTATATTCATCCATAGTTACTATTCCTTTGATTTTCTTCATTTTTTGTACCGAACAAGGTTCTACCGATCACCGAATAAGTATGAAATTGACAAGCAACTAAAATACCTAGAGAATTCGCCACTAAATTGACTTTCACTCCTTCAAAATCTTGCTAAAAAAGTTCTCCAACTATTCTCCTTCAACGGATGGTGACAAATGAGGCTTCCAAATGCCCTTTTATAACTTTGCACACCTAACTTCCTTGTCACATTAAATGCTTTGGCCTAGTAGTTCTAGTTACTTTTCATAGACCACAAGAGAAGAATCCATCTGCAAACCTTCAAGATTTCATCTTTCTGAACAAGTGATCACCAATACATTTGAGGATGAATAATACACTTACTGGCAACTTCCTATGATTCGATACCAACTACACACATGGGGAAAAACTATTTTCATGAAAACTCCCCCTAGGCCAATGGCCTAGAATCAATCACCGGATGAATTACCAGAGGGAGCTTCCGGTGTGGTATTATTACCTCCATTAGATCCACTCTTCTTTACCCACATTTTCTTCATCTGATCTCTTATCTCTTCCATAGATTCTTTTCCTTTTCCCTTATCACATTTTTGTGAATTTTTGCCTTGATAATCCTAACCTCACTTATCCATGTTTTTGTTCTTGCATAATCTTGCAATGTGACCAAATTTGTTACAATTGTAGCATACCATATTTTTCTATCTATACCATCCATTCCACCGATTTCCTTCTGATCTGCATTAATTAGTAGCATGTCCAAATCTTCCATAGGTATATCATTTATTGTTCCTTATACCAACAAACATACTTCTGTATTCTAATAACTTATGTCCAAACTTCTTGTATTTAAAACACTAACCAAAAAATGGAGTGCTAGAGTTTATCTTACTTATACATTGAGAAGTCATATGCCCATATTTATTACAAACAAAGCAATATCCATTAAATTTCTGAGCATTGGGTTGCCTTACGAGATATCTTCTGCCTTTGTTCTTCTTAGTTTCCTTTTCAGGGTCCTTTTGTTTAGATCTGGAGCTTTCATCCTTCACATAGTCAAGACCTCATTTATCATTTGCATCCTTTTGACCTTTAGTTATCTCATCAAACCTAGCAGAATTGATCCCGAACTTCTCCTTAAACTCATTTGCAATAGAAAGCTCATCTCTGAGAATGACTACCTATCTCTCAAGCTCTTGTTCATTATTTCTGGATTGTTGTAGTTCAATATCTAACTGAACAAATCCACTATTAGCTCTACTGCATTCTTTATATTTTTATTTCAAGCATTGGGCTAGATTATCCTTATTCTTCTTTCTTTCTTCAATCTCTTTAGTTAGCTTCATCACCATAGATTCCATTTCAAGCTTTAGGGTAACATTGTCCTTAGCAATCATTTCACACTCTTCTGTTATTTCTTTTAGGGTTTAATTTAGATGAACATCTTCTGGGCCTTTTCTTTCTTTTTGCTTAGACTAACCACATAGTTCCTTCCTCTTTTCCCTTTACTCATTTATTTTATCCTTCAATGATTGAATGAATTTTTCAGTAGCCACAAGATTTTCTTTTAGTTCCATGACCTCTGCTTTAGACTAATCAAGATCATCAAGTGCCACCATAAGCTACTGTTGAAGACCACCTACGTCCATTATAATCTAAGATCCACCTCAAGCTATTAAACTCAAAAGAGGAACTTGCTCTAATACCAATTGTTGGACACTAGGAACACTGAGAGGGGGGTGAATTAGTGTTCCACAATATTTCATTTTCAAATAAGATCTTAAACTATCAACAACAATATTTAACCTTTAATAGCATTCACAACATATAAACAAAAGGAAACATTCAAACTCATAAAGAGATAATGTGAACACTATAACACCAAAAATTTTACGTGGAAACCCTGTTAGGGGAAAAAAACCGGTGGAGATTAATCCACAAAGTATACTCTACTAAAAGTATGATCAAAAGGGAATGCACTTGCATTCAAGCACACTGCCTAGAGCACATAAAACAGATTTGGGACCTTTTGTCCAATTCACACTTCTGCTTTGCTTTTCTCTACTTTCCTACATAAAAACCCTTTTTCTACACAAACAAAATTCACTTCAAAAGATCTCCTAATATTAACTCATACAATTGCTTTGCACTTTTTCGCTCACACACTTTCTCACTTCTAGATCCACACATCAAAAATAATTTTCTGATCTCACATATATATCTGCTAACAATATTTTATTACTATATGTTGGCTTTAAACAAAATATAATATTCTTCCACATGTCGGCTCAAATCACCAATTAGAATTAATGCGTACCCACACAAGCCAGCTAGACTATTGTAGGGACCCAAATCAAAATTCTCAATACAAGAAATAGTTAAACAACTATTCCTCATACATCTAGGATATGCTATACACAAGTCGTCCATAATGAGAAAATAAACAATAAGTCATTCTACCGAATCTCCAAAGCCGTACACCGATCAATGAAACATTACAAAATTTACCAATCAGGTAGCATACATGCTTGAAAGCTTCTTTGGGGATCCACACAACACAATAATGATCCAATGAAGTA